>JBBMOI010000021.1:2527500-2610000 GCA_038088405.1 Porites divaricata
CTATAAGCAAAATAAAAGCAACCAAAACATGGATTGGTAAATATATGTCTAAGAAAGTTCGAAAACAAAACTTTAAAGCACGAATAAAATTGAAGCACAACATTTATTTACTTCTCCCTTGGCGGCTGCAACTTCATTGTTTTGTTCTGCTTTTTCCTTCTCCTTTGTTTGTTTTTCTTCTTCTGCTTTTTCTTTCTGCAAAAATACAAAAAAAACAGTTTATTTTCAATCAGACTGCAGACTGCTGTGAATAACACTTTTTGTTAGAAGTGTCTATGGTTGGAAGACATTGAAACCCATCATAAACAAAAATTATAAATTAACAAACATAACTATTAACCGAACTTTCGCTCATTTCATTCAGGTCATCTACCTTTTTGACAGAAATGATATAACTAGCGAGAGCATACATTACATTTTTCCATCCTTATCCCACACCTCTCTCTCTCTTACTCACAAAAAATATCTGCGTGGGGTTATTTATCCTATAGGTGGATAACGCAGTCGGTTTCCATAATACGTATCCGCTGGGAAGTGATTTACGTGTATCTGTTGGATAGCCAACTATCCAACGTTTGAACAAAACTGGGGCCTGTTGTTTATTCATTCTTTACCATATTTTTACTATAAACCATTCATTAAAACAGGTAACCTAACTAAGGCAAAGTTGTAAGGTCAATTCTCACCTCAGCCATCGCATGTACATATTTAGAATGTGCGCCTTCAGTCAGGACATCCAGCAGTCTATCTACTGCTTCATGTGAAAACGCGGACGCGTCCTTTACAAAAGCCTGAAGACTGTGTAGTTGGAAAACATAAATTACATCAAAGAACTAAGATAAAAGGATGCTTTCAAGCATCCATAATACGGACACTAAAGGGAAAGACCATAATGTTCGCATTACAGACGTGTCCTTATTATTGCGGGCGACCAGAGGTCAGTGCCCGCAATCCTACTCTCCAGGTGACAATAACGCATGCGCAGCACATATGTAGCCAGCCAGCATTCGTTTAGACTTCCACTAAGAGTGATTGGAATGTAAAGAACTCAGCACTGATCATGCGCGTTTTGACCTCATATCACGTGAGACTTTCGCAAAACACAGCGTCGAAGCAAGAACGTTTTGACCTTCGATCAGTGTTCTCGCCCGCATTCCCTAACCTTTGGTTATAACTAGTAGAGATACAATAGCTACCTCTATATAAAGACTGATATCTATGAGAACCTAGAGAGCTGTTTGGAATAGGAAATTTCGCGGCTTGGTATATATCCACCACTGGCCACCTCCACTTCAGTGAATAATTGTTATTTAACCTGTCTTAGGCGAATCCTTATTTACATTTTTTGCCTCATTTGCATATGCCTTTCATTCTCTTATCAACCTACTAAAATAAACTTTCTGAATATCGAAAGAGCATAACAACTTCAGTTATCTGTGACAAGTTGAGCCTCAAAATACGGAATATTTTCAGACAAATTATCATTACAAAGAATGTATGGGCTCCTTAACGCCTTAGCCACCCAGCAATAGACCAATTCCGATATATTAATATTCATACACGGCTGCGAGGCGTGGGGGAATAAAACAAAAGAAATCATCTTGAGGCTCAGTGATGAATAAAACATTTATTTTGTATTGTTCCCCCAGGCCTCAGTGCCACGTATGAATTTTAATATATTGAAAATGGTCTATTCAGGGTTCGTACCCGTTTTTGAACAAAAAATTCAAGGACTTTTCAAGGACTTTCAAGAACACATTTCCCATATTTCAAGGACTCTATTAAATTCAAAAAGAGCCTTAATTCTATGTATTTTTTAGTTCTTCCACAACATAGGTAATTTTATCTCGAAGGTCTTTCTGTGTTTGCTCCTTTTCCTTTGGAGTTCTACTTAAATTATAAAGTTAGCACCGAAATTCAAGGACTTTCCAGCACCGACCGCAATGTTCAAGGACTTTCAAGGCCTTGAATTTTTATTTTAAAATTCAAGGATTTTTAAGGACTTTCAAGGTGTGTGCGAACCCTGTCTATTTCGCAGTTTTTGGTGGCTGCTACTTCCTTTGTTACTTTCCAGCACCGACCGCAATTTTCAAGGACTTTCAAGGCCTTGAATTTTTATTTTAAAATTCAAGGATTTTTAAGGACTTTCAAGGTGTGCGCGAACCCTGTCTATTTCGCAGTTTTTGGTGGCTGCTACTTCCTTTGTTACTGCTTGCAAAGAGCTG
Organism: Porites divaricata; assembly: GCA_038088405.1. NCBI lineage: Eukaryota > Metazoa > Cnidaria > Anthozoa > Scleractinia > Poritidae > Porites > Porites divaricata. The sequence goes on from JBBMOI010000021.1 coordinate 2,529,726, forward strand.
AAAATTGCAGAAATTGCTAATTAACCAACTCTTTCAACTTTTGAATTTAATTTGTGCATATGGTGACGCCTTCTATGAATTAACTCGTATGCTAATAAGCAAAAATGAAAACAATGACGTCAGCAAAGATTCGCCCATAAATACATTATCTATGAAGTCTCTTACTCATAATTACACCAAACTGGACCTGTTTTACCAACATTGGTTTCCCTACTACTACTGACTTATCCACTGCAGCGTGCAAAGAAAGTCGTGCCCTATAGCCTGGGGCTAGTGGATTTTACTATCGGGCTACTGAATTCTGTTGTTAACTTGCTTGCCTGGCAAGTGAACTTTTTTAAGGAATTCTAATCACAAAGAACTGTTGTCAACCCTGCTCATCATCGGGTTAGTTAAAATGACTTTTGGGCTAGTACATGCTAACTACCGCTTGTCCGAATGGCAAGCTGTAAAACTGACTTTCTTTGCACACTGCACTGGATAGTGATTTATCCAGTGGATTAATGTTGAGCGAGACTTTCTTGAGTTACTATGAAAGTGCTCATAACAATTCAGCATAATTTATAGATAAGACCCTGTAAAGTGACGTGGCTGTTTATTATACTCACTGTGCTGAGACGTGATTCTATACGCCCGTGGATAAATCGAGATCGTACAATGTAGACATGACAACAAAAGTTACAATGTATATTTGGCTGAATCCACGAGAGCGCAAGATTAAGCGAATCATTTCTTCTGACTGGCTACCCGAGAGAGCAAGATGATCGAGATTTCCCGTATTGGCCCCCAAGAAAAAGTATAAATCTTTTTGCCATATAATAAATCGTTTATTTACCACCATTGGAATCAATCTTTATAACGTTTTTATGACCTCGAGTTCTTTCTCGGTCAAAAAAAAAAACAACAAAAACAACAAAAAAAAAAAACACAATTTGGCCAATACCCAAAAAACGCAAACAAAAAAACAAACAATTTGGCCAATACCCAGTCATATTGACCACGGGCTTAGTCAATAACACATATTTCCCATCAGCACTATCCCATGGCGGCGCTTGAAAAAACTTTATACAAAATATTTACACTGCTGATTTAACTCCTTTGACTGAAGGTAACGACTCACCTCTTTGCGTAATGAATGCCAGTATCATCTCCATAGGTACTGTACAGCAAGTCAGATTCTTCTTTGGTTATAGTGGCCCTGGATGAGTCATATGTAGGAGCAAACGAGCCATACGGGCCATACATAAGATATGACACTACGATATAAAGCACTATCGTGAGCACTTTGATTTTGCACTGCAACGCTTTGCGATTGGCTCTAAATTTGACAATGTTACAAGAGACGATTCGCAACACAGCTTTACAACAATGTCGCGACATTGGTTTGAATGGTTAGAATATTGTTCCAACATGGCAACGAAGGGTTGCCCTAAAAATCGTCGTTGCGAATCGTCTCGTGTAACATCACCTCAAGAAACTCCCGCAACAGTCTTAGCCAATCAGAAGTGAGTAACAGTAACTTGCTTTCTCCGCGCTCGGCAGCTGCTATACTTGCACTCCCGGTGATATCTGATTGGTTCATTTCGCTGGCACCAACTGGGTATAGGCCAACCTCATCCCGAGACACTCTTTTTTCCCTTACCTCTCTAGCTACGGATGTGACACGAATGGATACCAGCGAAATCAGGAAGAAAAGTCTTGAAGACGTTAATAAAAGAAGGAAGAAAACAGACGAAAGTAGAGTATGTAGGACTTGAATCTGCATCATTTGATTTATAATCTTCATCCGTATCCATTACACCATCAAGAACTATAATGAACTAATGAGAAAAGAAGAACTAATGACAAAACTACGAAATAAGAGAGTACAGAAAGTTGTTATACCCGGTGTAGCCTTGTTCTTTTTATCCTCCTTAAATCCTGCAGTTGTGTGTGAACCAGACGTGACTTTACCAAGTGTTGCTCCTAAATTCACTGGAAGGTATTCTGGTGCTGCAAAGCAATAATTAGTGCACTCTTAAATTAGAAACGCGTTCACATTGAGTGGTAGGTCTCTATTATTATGTATTGTATTGTACGTGCCGCTTACGCGTTACTTCTCAGGCAAGTTGCTCACAGGCTTCTCAGGCAAGTTTTAAACAGCCGAGTATTTCAAACTAAATAAAAATAAACTGGAGTTATCAAAAGGCTTAAAAGTCCATACTCTACACCTATCCATTCTTCAGTAACTGTTGGGTTTTCTTCTACAATTTTTATGCTGAAGACTGTTTAATTGAACAATAATTATGTTCAATTTATTTTTTCAGAAGACCAACCTGGCTACAGATTTTTTGTTGACTTAAAAATTAGCAGAATCGTGAATACAAATACAAGGGTTACTTGGATCGTGTGTATACCTCCACCCCCGTCTTTTTTTCCTTTTAGTTCTCTATAGTTTGTTATAACTAGTTCAATCATTTAGGCATTTTCTGTTGGTGTGAATGGGACATAAATGTAACGTAAACCTCAGTCATTGTACCAGTGCAACCACAGCAAAAACTAAGACTTCATGATCCTTTGGCTAAGTAAATGGTAATGTGCTTGAAATAACTATTCGCAAATGTTTGAAGAGGAATGTGGAAAGTTCTGCCGCACGTTACACATGACAGCTGTTTGCTGCCCGGGGGCGGGGGCGGGGGAGAGGGGGGGGGGGGGGTTGTTGGTACCTTCAGAATCCACAGGGTTCACAACTGCTAAAGTTGTAGTTCCATCTTTATCTCGCCTTAGGAAACCAACCTAGCAAGTAAAAAAGAGGTTAACTTTATTTAAAACAAAATATCTCCTGCTTCTCTTTGGCATGTGTATTAGCAGTTAACAAGGAAGTCATTACTTCGAATTTTTAAACGTTCCTTAAAGAGCAAGCTTTTAGATAATTTTGTAAATACTCTTAGTTAAGTTTAAAAGCATTGTAATTAGTACTTAGCTAGCATTGTATTTGGCATTAGGTTGAATGCAGCTAGCCATTCACGTGGTACAAAACCGCCGTGCTGGAGAGCAAAAGTCGCACTGGGACAAGACAAACAAAAGGCATACATAACTTTAAATGGTAATTTTCTTTGTTAGTCTTGTCCCAGTGCGACTTTTGCTCTCCAGCACGGCGGTTTTGTACCACATGAATGGCACCACGTTAATGGCTAGCTGCAAAGGGCCTACTAGTTATTATAAATAATGTAATGCTTTTAAATAATCATTGCTCCTAAAAAGCCTCTTTGGGGAGGTAACACTAAACTAGGTATGTATGGTATACAGCTGTTTCGAGAAAGGTTGTCGGAAAAAGTGCACGCGACAATCCCAAAAGGCATCGTGGGTGGTTTTGAGTTCTCCGTTCTTCAAAGAAATTTGAAAGAATTGGCACGAAAGGCCATGGAAATGTGTTTTCTAGTGCTAAAGGAAAGCAGCAAAAGTAGGTTCGACAGCTACAGACCATATCATATCCCATATTACCTTTCGGGATTGTCGCGTGCACATTTTTTCCGACAACCTTTCTCGAAATAGCTGTATACGTATGTATGTATTATTCGGTTGACGAATTGCACGTTACGAGGAACCTTAAAATTAATCTGATGCACTCACAAATAAAAGATGGTATAGAAAAAGGTAAAATCTCACGAGTGGGCTAAGCGGCACGTACTGAAAAATATTTACATGTATGCATGGTTTAAGTATTGTCTACGCGCTAGCTTTAAGGATGAGGGAAATACATTGAGTGTACAATTAGCAACAATTAGCTTTTGTATATTTTCCTTTGTTCTAGCCTTTCTTTTTCTTGAGGTGTGTGTGTTTTTAATCACTTCCTGACGATGAAATTGTAAGAAAGTTAGAGTTTTTGAAGTCTCAAATAGACCTTTGCACGGATTTTTTTTTAAGTTTTGATAAAGACCTGTGAGCACAGCTAGAAAATGCACGATAAAATTAGGAAAATTACCGAGTTTAAAGGTGATAAGTCCAAAGCGAACAAAGATACATGTTTTGCTATACAAAGATGCAAGGCCTTTGTATGGTGAGGGAGGGCGATTTTGCAAAGCTACATCTTGGTTAGTTTTCAACAACTCACTTAGATACTTGGAAACGATACTGACTTTAGGGCGTTCTTTCCACAGGGTTCGTACAGATTTTTGTATCCAAAATTTAAGACTTTTTCCAGACTTTTTCGAAAAGAATACTTTCTTTTTCCACACTCAAGGTTAACAAATAGGTGATCAAAAGAGACCTTGAAAAACGCAGGGACCAAGCTTTTTTTCATGATGGACTGCAAACGTACGGTAACCACTGTGCAATGCGGACATAAGAAAATTACCAAACTTCTCAATCTGTGACGAAATATCTTGAATGGGATTTGACCATGGGGGAAAAACATTCACTTATTAAGCACTTTTTGTAGTTTTTAAAATAAACTCCAGACCTTTAACTATTTTTCCAGACTTTATCTCTATTTTCAAGACTTTTTTCAGGTCTGTAAAATTTTTGGGAAAATTTCAAGACTTTTTTCAAGAATTCAAGACTCTGTACGAACCCTGTTTCCAGTTGTGTTGAGGGATTTTCACAAACTGGTCCCAGTCATAAGTTGAAAAAGCCGTGGATGGATCTATCACCATAACATTACCTTACTGTTGGGATACTTGGCATCTAGTTCAGCAGCCATCCGTTTCGATGCCTCTTGCACTTGAGCCAGGATCTTGCGACTAGCAGATGTATGTTTGGAATCAGCCCTAGAAGAACCAAGTTAAAGTCTCAAATGCGTTTGTAAGCCTGGTTACAAAAACAAAAAAAATGCTAATGTTCTACCATCACTCTCCCCTCCCCTGTTTGCAGTTCTTTAGGGCCGAGTGGGGGATGGGGGTGGGAGACTGAGGTGCAACCACAGGTAGGCTATGAGGTAATGTAAACAGTTCTGCTTATTTTACGAGGGAGCGTAGAAGGCGCATTAATAGTAAGCAGGCAGTTCTTTCTCTTGTGTGTGTGTTTTTGTTCATCATCAAAATTTTCCACCTTGTCGATGGCGTACTGATTTAATATCCCCTATCTTCAAAATAAGGTAGCAATACATAATTGTTCTTTCTTTTTTTCTGGTTTTTGTTCCTAAAATGAAAACAATGGCATGAAAGGATATCTGGTAAAAAGTTGATGATTGCCAAATTCCTAATCAATCTTCTCTATTAACTATGACATTATCATTGTAAAAAAACTGAACACCAACAAGCGTCAAATTGGCAGTGGGAGAGTGCGACACTTTAAATCCTACATTTGTAAAACCGCTACTTAATTCATCTCTCCAGCATTTAAAGGTTACTGCTGACCCCTTCTGATTTTAAAACAAATACCTTGGTTTTACTCTTTTTGTTGTCTGTGGAACGCTGTTCTCCTCGGTTTCTATGGTATCAACATCTATTGGTTCATCAGAGCCACGCCCCTCAGATTCATTCCCTTCATAATCTGGTATTGGATATCCAATACTGCGATACATATTCCGTATTTTGTCCTGTACATTTTGAGTTAAACGAAGCCCATGTTAAAATAAACGTAAATAACATCGTACTTCATAACCCCTGCCATAGAGAGAAATGTGACGCCACGTAACCATGGTAGCAAATTTTTGGATTGGTGAACAATCTTTCATGAACAGAGACGGCCATTTGCATTGTCAAACGATGAAAGAAAAGTACTCAGCGGGCTACGATTTATTTTTTCCTGAGTGCAATCATACACCATTTTTTTCTTCGTTTTTTCCCTTCCATATTTGCAGAGCCTCAACTTTAGATGACTGACGTAGAATACAACCAGATAGCATCAACCATGAAATGTTTTAGAAAGCCTGCAATGTGAATGTTTTCTAGGGGCACTAGAATTCATAAGGAAAGCAGGAAGTACCAAGTCCTCATCATTCAGCATATTTCTGGTTACTAAAACTTTGACACAAGGCCGCCACCTTGAGCATGCAAAAATGTGTTAAATGGAGATTCACAGTACATGTATGTTTATAGCGGAGCTCCATGAAGCACGCACGAGCCACACCTAAGAAAATTTGGTAATCTATCCATCCGAGAAATTTTGGTAATCAATTGATTGTACACCTGTCCGTCTGCACCACAGGGAAACCATTCTTTCTAGCTAGTGTGGGAGCCAGTAGCCTGTGTTTAACTTCATAACAGACATCCATATTATTATCAGATGGTCAATTGACAGCTGTGAAAGTGTCACATAAACCATATCACGGGCTCAGGTGCCAACTCATCGAGGTCACAATGTCATGTCTTTCTGAAGTTTTTTGCTGACCAGTTGTTGCTTTTAATTGATGCAGGCTCAAGTTTATGTTATAGGATAAGATTTAAAGCCAATTATTGATAAAAGGACAGATATTCTAGCAGGTTCAATTAATCTAAAATAAAATTAGTAATGCTTAATACTTACAGGAGATAGAAGCTTTGACCCTGATAGTACAAGTTTCTTGGCTGCTTTATAGTAAATTGTCTCCGATGCATTATAAACCATGGCATTGTTACACATAAGATTAAAATCATCCTGAAAATAAAAAAAAAAATGGATTTTAGAGTATAGTGTAGCCTGCAGGCAAACAAAAAAGGATAAGTTCAAGTACCACATTGTTGGCATCTAAAATTTGAATGCAACGCCCTTGTTCATTTGCAGATGGATGACAGGATATCAGACAGGATCCTGGACCAATCAGAGCTTGCAAATCTCTACAATCACCTCAGTAATCATGCTAATAATAATACAAATGTATTATTTCTGAACTATGCATTGAATGGATTATTTGTATTAGTCTACACTGTAAAATAAGGCATGATAAAATTGCTCTCCCATGGCCATAGCCCAGGGTTATTGGGATAGCATGTTTTAACCTGTAAACCCTCAGAACAAAATTTGAATTCTCATTTGTTATCCCTGTTCATTTCCTACAGACGCATTGGGGAGAAGTTGATAAAAATGCCAAGCAAATTCATCTTGTGTGATCATGTCCATACTGTAATTCTCATGACCACTCTGTTTTACAAAGTGTTGATATTGCAAGGAGAAATTTGATGCTGCTTAAAGGGTTAATAATGAGTTCTCTGATGGGCAAGCAACATTTGCCAAGATAAAGTGAATGTTAGTTAAGAGTGGAGTTGGTAGGCTGTCATGACCATAGCCTGCTTGCAGACAAATAGAAAATTAATATAATTATACACAGGCCATCATGACTGCTCCAGGTTACTAAATTAAAGTAAACTTCAGCGATGGCTAGCCTACAGGGCAAGCAATTTTGAAATTTTTATAAAAGCTGCCCATAAAAGCATCAGGCACAAGGTCATATTTTTCAGTGTAATTACCCTGAATTGTTCCAAGGAATGATACTCATTAGAGTCAATCTTGTATTTCATGAAGCTGAAGTCCATAGGATGAGTGATGATGTTGGAATATCCTGGTGCAATGGTGTCGTTTACAGGAAAGGCAAAAAATCCTTGAGTATCCTTTCTGTTAGCAAAATAATAACATGAATACTTCAATCTTACTTATGATTAATCATCTTAAGAGCTGAATCGATAGTTATTGACTAGCAGGGTTTCATTAAGACTAAGTGGGAATGGAATACAACGTACATGTTTAGAAAGGACTCCTGCAAGCAGAAAATGTACCAATTTGAATGTTTAGCAAATACAGTGCATTATTTCATTGCAGCTTTTAATGTCAATTCTATATTTATGAGCACTGTGCCTGACCTTTGAAGAGTACGATGCACATTTTCCAAACACAGTTGCAAAGGTGATAACTCTGGCTCCTTTAAGTAACCTGCAATAAACCCAAAAGAGTTGATCCCAAAAGAACATGAATGACTTCACATGCAAACCAATGTAACACTCCTAAGCAATAAATTACAGTCATAACAACAACAGGAATCCATTTTCCCAGTCATCCGGTCGCCTCAGACGATTACAATCTCATACGGACAATTAAGATAACTTCAACAGTCACCCTTCAGATGCGTGAGGTTTTGCTCAACCACAAAATCTTTTCAAAAATTCTTATATAATTAATTTTATACATTTTCCCTGTTTTCTGCTTACTTCTCATCCATTTAAAACTTTGAATTCAGAATAATGGTGAATAACAAGCAGCTTTTGTCTGCAATGAAATCGTAAGCTTGGGCGCCATCTTTGATGGTGCAGTATTTTCTGCAAAACGATCGCAGACTCAGTTTTTTGTAAAGTACTGCATTTAGAGGCCATTCGTAGAAAATGTGACAGCACTCATTAAGAGCGAATGCACAGAAAAATCGAGCAAACCGTGGCCACAGCTCAAAACCTAACCAACCCTCATTTTCAGTCTGTAATAAGGTTGTGATGAGTTCATAACACTGCTGAGGTTTAAACTTCAAAATGCGGCCGAGTTTGGGAATTATTTGAGATTTTTTATTTCAATGGTATGCGGGCCTAAAATTAGCCGCCGAACATGGGAATATAGCCCAGTGACAGAAATGAGCTGACTTTCATAAACGAGCGAATATATTGGCAATCTTCCACTTAAATTTCACAAAACAGTTATCTAACAATTTCTAAACGGCACATTTTTTAGATTTAGAGAATAAAATATCGACGAACGAGCACAATTTTGAAACGTAATTTGCATAATGCTTATAAATACAACAATTTACCTCGAAAACTAAAATCAAATTTTCTATATGGGGAAATTCTCCAAATCACCCCAAATCCCGGTTACTACCCAATGAGATATAGTACTTCAACATTATCTGAAAGTTAGTCTGGTGTTCTTGCGAACGCTTGTAAAATAGATTGATTATTTTGAGGTTATTTTGCCCCAAAGAACCGCTAATTGACCCCAGCGTCAATTGACACGTGCACGTCACCTTAGTTTTCTGCGTCGATTTGAGCTCGTTAAAAGGGAGAAACTAACAAAATTCTTTTTACATGTACCTGTTTTAATGAAATGCATGCAATCTTCAAAGGAGAGGCTGTTCAATGGGCAATTTCTGTTCTTGAGATCTTGTAGATTGTAGCATGGCGTATGCGAGCGGACCTGAGTCTACGTCTGTTTTCCCGTGACTGCGAAATCAGAATAACATCATGAAATAATTCTCGCTCGAACCTTCGTAAATGAATCAGCTTTGCAGTGCCTTACCTGAGATAAAAAGTGGGCCGAATAGGAAAACATTCTAGCGTAACTTGGATCCTTTGCAGCACGGGGAGTGTTTTGCTAAGCGGTGACGGTATCAATGACTTTTAATTAGTTACTCACCTCCGATTGTGTGACCAGGCAATTATCGATTGTCTCCAACGAAAAATAAGTGCACGGGAAACCAAAGCTTTCGGGATACAGTAAATTTATTTCCCTGTATGACCAGCTGTTAACTAAGATGGTTAGCAAACATACTGTCCCACTTTTAAAAATGGTACAGTAATTGAATGTTCTGTACTTCTGATTTTACCCCCAGCCCCGGAGTGTTCAGAAGATATATTTGTACTACGCATGAAAGGCAAATGAATTAAATTTTACGGTTCAAGGCGGTTTTAAGGCATGGGCTACCAATGGATTAGTCAGACTTATCATAAGGTGCATTGCGCAGAAAATTGCAGGCGTGATATCTCTGCTATTGTATGTCCACTAAGTGATTTCCCAGTAAACGTTTTGACTTTTTTACCCCAAAAGTTTTTTCCGTTCAATTCTTACAGATCCAAACTTTTATTAATAGTTAAATTTCTATAATTTGTTGTTAAATGTAATTCTGCAGACAACTAAGTATTTAATTTTGCATGAAAGCTACATGAAAATTGTACTGTTTAGCCGTGAATCATTAAAAAGAGAAAGCATCATGTCTGCTAAGGAGGAACATTTTGTTCTCTTCAAGAAATTGTTCTTGCCATTGCGGTTTCAAACCAAGGATAGCAGCAAGTCTGTCGTGGTCATATACTGCTACTTCAGTGCAAACGAAGCATAGGCGCACAACAAGTCAGTGCTTGCATTTAGTCAGGTGCCGAGAATGAAGTAGAAACTTAACCCCAAGGGCGTCCATGTTCGCTCCGGCTCGAAAAGGTAGAATCCAAGATAGTAAAGCAGTTGTGCAGTAAAAAGTAAAGACGAAAAACCTGCGGGGGCTGGGGAAAGAAAGGCGTCTTATTTTTCTTTGGCTTGTTCTATTTTCGCAACATGGTACAGGCTACGAAACACTGACAGGCTCAGTATATGTCTTCACCACAGTCCACCACAGTCACTTGCCCTTGGCCGGACACGCCCCTCACGTATCATATTTCGTTCCTAAAGTTCTTTCAAAGCACAGCACCAAACCTAATCAGCGGCCGAAGGGAGAAATGGGGGATGAGCAAACGGATGTCACAGCAAATTTTGCAAGAATCCGTTATTCTTGTGCCTATCGGCTCAGGAACGATTGATTACTACTAGAATATCAAGGTCAGAATTAGAGTGCTAGAATGGGAGGGAAGGAAGAAAGGGAAACCGCCGCGCACACCTGTTAAGTCTTTTATAAATGCCTTGCCCTGACGGTTTCAACGAAGGGCGTCGTGGCTGCTACTTAATTTACAGTGTCTGTTGCGGTGTCAAATTAATCTTACAGCAACTGGAAACGTGGCCACGCCTGCTGAAACTGAGATTGCTTGTAGGATGAACGGCTATAGCTTTGGTATATTCATGAGGGCGTTTTGTCCAGTGAACTGAGTTCGTAGTTATTCTTAACAAAGGGATGGGGTGGGTCAAGTGAATTGTTGGTTTTCACATGACGTCACTAAAATTCAAACTAAAAAACTATCCATCCTACCGAGATTTTACTTTCACGATGCATTAGAGCAGCTGAAAATTAAACTAATTTTCATACAAATTTTTTCTTCAAAAGGGTTGTTGGTTTTGTGATAGAGGACGCTTGAATTTCTAAGTTTTTGCGTGACGTGATATTTACATGACGGCCAAGAGAGCTGTCATGTAGGTTAAAAAAATGACTTATTTCAGGAAATTTTGCTATTTAAACAGTTCATGTATTAGAAAAAGTATTACTTTAATGTTTATGAGTTTCTCGAGGAATAAATTCACGCTCTTGTGGCAAAACTCGGTAACAGATGTTTCTGTTGGTTTCCGTCCGCCATGTTGCAGCTCATCCAGGTGAGCACCAGCATTTGGTCTCCATACAAATCTCTATGAATTTGGGTAAAACATTTCTTCGGATATCTCGTATACGAAATACTCCTCTGACCTGAATCTTGGCGAGGGTCTTTGTATATGTACCTCCTTTCATTTCCCAGATTCTGGACTTTATCTATAGGACGGTTTTGATTTTTATTTTGATCTATTTTGAATGGCGTGACACTGAAAACCAGCAATAGTTCGGGGAAAGTTTGCTCTCTTTAGGGGGGTGGGTTATATTTGTTGATATCAGGAGTTCTGGCCTGGATAGAGTCGTTGTAAAGCTATTTTTTCTTCGGGGTATCGGTTTACCGGAAGCTGAACAAGGAAAAGTTAATGGTGCATTTATGGAATAATAGAGATTATCATGGTCTAACAGTGAGACGATTAGACTTCTGGGAAGGTGGCAACGATCAAAGCTCGCATTAGAATTCATGATAATTGAAGGTCATGATGTGGAAAGAGCGAGTCAAATGGTGGATGCCATGCAATCCTTGCGGGTGGGGGCGGCGTACCTGGCCTTAACGGTTGTCCCTGCAACAGAAGGCAAGCATGCCCAGATTGTCCAGGAGTTGCTAATGAGACCGTCTCTTTCTTAGTACCCGTTCCCTGTCTTAGACCCGGGCAAATTTCTCGAGATTGCACCATCATTTTGGGCTTAACAGCTTGCAAAGTCCAGCGATAATATATAGCGCATGTTCGCGACGGTTTTTTAAGTCAGTCAAGTTCTTAAACCAGACCTTAAACGACCAGTTTTATCTGTCAATAACAGTTTAAAGGCATACAAGCTTCATGCAAAAGACAGTGGGAAGGAAGTGCACATCGGTGATGGGGAAAAAGGAGTAGCCCACAGTTATTTAGGGGTGGATCTTTCGAAACATTCTTATACTCTTGGACAGATAATTATGCATTGTTTAAAGTTTTAGACAAACCAGGTGTAACAAACTGTTAAATATACATCAGCAGGATTTTTGCGAATCCTATTTTTCGCTAGAGACTATCGTTTACTGGCTGGTCACGCAATCAAAGGTAACGCACCTTCCTAGGTTTGTTTACTCACCTTTCGCTCAGCAATACACTGCGTTCCACAAAGGATCCAAATTGCGCTAGAATGTTTTCCTATTCGGCCCACTTTTTATCTCAGGTAAGGCACTGCAAAGCTGATTCATTTACGAAGGTTTGAGCGAGAATTATTTTTTGATGTTATTCTGATTTCGCAGTCACGGGAAAACAGACGTAGACTCAGGTCCGCTCGCATACGCCATGCTACAATCTACAAGATCTCAAGAACAGAAATTACCCATTGAACGGCCTCTCCTTTGAAGATTGCATGCATTTCATTAAAACAGGTACATGTAAAAAGAATTTTGTTAGTTTCTCCCTTTTAACGAGCTCAAATCGACGCAGAAAACTAAGGTGACGTGCACGTGTCAATTGACGCTGGGGTCAATTAGCGGTTCTTTGGGGCAAAATAACCTCAAAATAATCAATCTATTTTACAAGCGTTCGCAAGAACACCAGACTAACTTTCAGATAATGTTGAAGTACTATATCTCATTGGGTAGTAACCGGGATTTGGGGTGATTTGGAGAATTCCCCCATATAGAAAATTCGATTTTAGTTTTCGAGGTAAATTGTTGTATTTATAAGCATTATGCAAATTACGTTTCAAAATTGTGCTCGTTCGTCGATATTTTATTCTCTAAATCTAAAAAATGTGCCGTTTAGAAATTGTTAGATATCTGTGTTGTGAGATTTAAGTGGAAGATTGCCAATATATTCGCTCGTTTATGAAAGTCAGCTCATTTCTGTCAGTGGGCTATTTTCCCGTGTTTGGCGGCAAATTTTAGGCCCGCATACCGTTGAAATCGAAAATCTCAAATAATTCCCAGACTCGGCCGCATTTTGAAATTTAAACCTCAGCAGTGTTATAAACTCATTAAAACCTTATTACAGACTGAAAATGAGGCTTGGTTAGGTTTTGAGCTGTGGCCACGATTTGCCGACTTTGCTCGATTTTTCTGTGCATTCGCTCTTAAGATGTGGCGTTTTTTTCCGAGGGCATTTTGTCGTCTTTGGTGGAAAAAAAGGTGAAGCAGAAGCCGGTGCCTTATACGCATCAAGATGTGACATTTTTCAGAAGATGTTTCTCTGCCTTCGACTGAATAATGCAGGAGCCGCTGTCTTATACGGGGGAAAAGGTTAGCACACTGTCATGCCTTCATGGCAAAATGACCAACCGTGGCCACTTGTAAAATGTAAATACAAGTTGTCTTTATAGTCTAGGCCTGTAGCCTGTTGTACTTAACAGTTTAGTTAAAACCCTTTCTTTGTTATAACTATTATAACAGAAATAAAATTTAATTTGCTAATCGGAAACGTTCAAGTTGCAAACAATTTTTACCATTCTTTTGTGTAATTCTGCACTTTTGTATGGGCAACCCAAATTGTAACTGGGCAAGTATGTCATCAGGCTTGCTTGCCCAGCTGATGACTCTCAGAAAAAAATGAATATGGATCCCTGCAACAAGTGTTAAAGACATACAACTGTACTTACCACCAAGTTTTCTAGATTCTGGGCTGTTTCTGAGGAACAAAAACAGGAAAACAAAAACATCAAGTGAGTGTATGGTCGAGGAGCGTGGGACAAACAAAAATCTTGGGTCAATGACAGGATTTAAATCGATGATCTCCCAAACATCAGGCAGGTGCTGTAACCACTGAGAGAGACTAAAAGGGTGCAAGCCAACATGCTAGATTATGCTCTCTGTATAATACGGATACATAATGTAGGATCACCTGTATATCAAGAGTGCACTGTTTGGATTAAAGAAAGAACACAAATTGCAAGCTTACATTAAAATAAATGAATGTGAAAATGAGATAATTGGCAAGTAACATCTTTCACATCATTCACTTACTGAGCTAAAAATTCCTTAACTTTCTTTATTGATGCAATGTAAAAGTAAATGAGTCACAATTGATCAAGGGAATCCTCCCTCCCAGTCTCATAACACTTAATAAATAAATCTTCACTATTGTAAATTAGCCAATATCTTGGCCACCTCATGACAGTTCTAATCTACATGTACGGTATCTCATACTATATTTTCCTGTTTTGAATTAGACTTTTGTTATGTACTACTTACAGTTGTAGAGAGGAGAAGTTGGTACTCCAAGTTGCCATGGTAGCAAAATTTCTGAATCTTCACCATTGGTCCTGCAAAATGTGACCTCTCACACGAAAATGTACACTAACGGCTTTCCGTTTTCAAATGACTTTCCGTTTACAAGCCGTTTGTCAGCCGTTCGAACGGCTTTGCTACCCATTAGCTAGAAACATCAACCCGTTCGAACGACTTGGTGACCTGTTCGTTAGAAACATCAAACCGTTCGAACGACTTGGTCACCTGTTTGTTCAAGGCATCAGGCCGTTCGAACAACTTCATCACCCATTCGTTAAAGACAACAGGCCGTTTGAACGGTTTGGTCACCCGTATTATGGCATCCTTTGGAATCATTTTTTCTTTCAAAGTGGACATGGAAGACGAGTAATGCGATGGGCAACCTCTGCCAAGTATAAATGTAGAAACGCTACCTGTTCAAAATATTTCACTTGTTCGAGGGGTCAGTTAATGTTTGAAAGATCTGTTCAACTTCATTTCTACAGGTTTTTCTGCTTTTAACTGTTATTTTGGCCTTATTAACAAAACGGGCATACACAAGAGATGGAGCAGACTAGGAGCTTTTCAGTGTCGACAATTCCTTATCAGATGAAAAATCTAATCCAAAGATATCCCATCTAAACAAAACATTTCAAAAGAAATCCAAGCACTTTCGCCTTTCGCATACATTAGAAATGAAATACTTTTTGGCAATGACTTGTTCCTCATAACTTTATAAATCAGACAATTCGGCAATCAATCTTCAGGTTATCAGACAATGAATCGAAGCAAAATGTAAACAATAAATTCCCAAGGAAGCTCTTCAAAATACAGTTGACTCCCGATAACCCAAACCTTCATTAACTCGAGCCTTAAAATTTTCTTTGAGAATGAAGAGGAAAAGTTCCACATTACTCATTTTTAGTTTTCAGTTTCTTTGTGTTGAAACGACCCAAATAACCGAGGCTCTAGTCTACAATCATCTGTCACACAACGCTTCACCCTGCGTTCATGATTCCTGGTGGGTTAAATTTCAAGTTTGCATAAAGTTGTTGCGAATAGTATTAAGCGATATGGATCTTGTTTTTTAAAAAAACTTTCATCAGAGTAGAGAGGTTTTCCCAATGTAGTTTATGGAAAATTACAGTCTTAAAGTGGAGATGCGTGTTCACAGACAGTAGTTATTGTCGATACAATGCAATAGAAGTTTCATTCCAAAAGAAACTGGACGGCCTGTTGTAAAGTGCGTCCGTTTCAAAAGATAATTGTCAGTGTAAGGTGAAAAAATTACAGTCCCAAAAGAGAGAGGTGTGCTCGCAAACAGTAGTAAGTTATTGTCGATATGATGCAAATAGAGCTTTCATTCCAGAAGAAACTGGATGGCCTGTTGTGAAGTGCTGTCGTTTTCGATTGCGAGAGATAATCGTCAGTGTAAGCCACTCAGCCGTTTGGGGAACTCATTTGATGAGCCGTTTGAATGGGTAAGTGAGCCGTTCGCTCGTTGGTGTTAGCCGTTCAAAAAACTTAAAAACCTGTTCAGTCGTTCGATTAACCCATTCAAACGGGTGAGTGAGCCATTCGCTCGTTCGTGCTAGCCGTTCGAAAAACTTAACAACCCGTTCACCCGTTTGATGAACTCGTTCGAACGCATAAGTGAGCCATCTGCAACCCGTTTGGAAGCCGTGTGTTTAACCCCTTTCACGGAAAGCCATTAGTACGTTTTCCCCATGAGAGGTCACAAATATGGCAGAAACAAAAAATGAAAAAAAACATGTATGGCTTTTTGTGCATGTTTGCACTCAGGAACAAAATGTAGCCCATAGTTTCCTTTCATAGTTTGACAATGCAAATGGCTGTGTCTGTCAAGATAGATTGTTGAGGTCCAAAAATTGTGCTACCATGGTCACGTGATTTTTCGTCTCCTCTCTATTTACAGACCATCCTAACTCAAGGACTTCATTTTACCTGAATGGAGGCTCTATAGGCTTGATGTAAATTTTCTTGATTGGTCTTTCAGTGTCAGCCATGCTGCTACTTTCTGCTTCAAATTCATGCCGGTCTCTTTTTTTCTTGGATTTTTCATGGCTGCTAACAGACGGTGGTGAAGCACAAGCCTAGAATCGTACACATCAAAACAACAACAAAACTGTTAGTTTGATTGTTTTCTTTTTTATCAGCGTCCCACACAGATGGTCTTAGAGCTTGGTCATACATGACAAAACTACTAAGAATTGGTTTTAGGGCATGAGAAGGGTGCTTAACCCAGCAGGGGAAAGGGGGGGGGGGGGGTACTAATAACAGAAGGTTGAGTAGGAGTGTAGCGCTGTAAAATTTTGACTCTTTTTCAAAAGATTGGCATTCAAAATGACACCCTACACTCATGCATACAACCAACTCACTCTAAGACGGACAACATTAATGGAACCAGCCCTCTCTGTCTTATGATGCTAAAAAGATCGATGATCAAATCAACAACAACGGCCACAAGAAGAGAGTTAATAACCAATGAAAGCGTAAATAATGAAATTAACGAACGATCATGAAGACATTACTTCGTACTACTCACGCTAGATCCGGGATCAAACTTGGGTTTCTTTCTTTCTCTGGATGCCGATCTCTTCTTTTTTTTCTTTTTCGAAGAATGATCTTTAGACTTTGCTTTGTCGACGTTTACTGAAGGTCTGCTTGTCGAACTTGGAGTGTCCGGTTTAGCGGAAACTTTCTCTTGACTATTTCCAACTTTAAGCACAAGTTTAATTGGTTTCTCCGCTTTCTCGGCTTTCTCAGATCTCCCAGGCAAGTCTGCAGACAGGAGAATTACTCGATTTACAACTCAAAACAATTCATGTCAGATGATTTAGACAGAGGAGAACAATCACGCGATCACAAAAGCCTGCAAACACTACGTCTGTTACCTTCAGCGATATCAGTGCCTTTTTTGTGATGTTTCTTGCTTTTGTGTTTCTTTCCCATGACTTATAAGGATTTCAAATTATTTAGAAACTTTAAAAAAATTGTACATAAACACCTCAACTATTCTAACTTTTGTTTTCAGCAAAACCTTTATCTATCAAAGCCGGGCGCGTTGTTCGCCATCTTGAAAACAATGTCCCATGCTCCTCAGCGATCTGCAGTGTGATGACCAGTTAGTACCCAGTCTTTTCCCCCTTCTATGATGATTCAATTCTGCACGTCGCACGACATTCAAAGTTCACTAGTAGGGTGGAGAGCAACAACATGTCCGAGAGGGAGTTTGCGATCGTTGTGTTCGGGGCAAGTGGCTTTACTGGCCAATATGTGGTACGTGAGGTGGCAAAGACTTGCAAAGGGAAGTTTAAATGGGCTGTTGCTGGTCGCAGCAAGGACAAACTCGAGAAAGTTTTGGAGGAAACTGCAAGCGAACTTGGTAAGACTGTCTTTTGTGTAGCTGTGGACTTGGAGCTCTGTACTTCAAGGTGTTGGCTCTTCTAAACCTTGGAATAGTTTTTCTTGATTTTGTATTTAACGTACTTGATTTAGAAGAGCTGAGTAAATTTATGGAGGCGATGCAATGTTTTTTTTCTAAAAATGGTATTGTTCTAGCTAAATAAAGTAAATCAATAATAATTTGTTCACACACTGTACCATGTGTACTGTGTTAATAGCATGATCATATCTATTTATATACCACAAAATGTACATGACTTTTAAGAATTTTTATCCTATATCATGTTTTGAGTGCAATATGAAGTGTGTTTATAAATCCACCATTATGGTCACACCCTTAACAAAGTATGTACTATTAGTAAAATCCAACCAGTGGTCTATTATCAATGCTACGTTCTGATTGGTTGAGCTACTACTAGGCTATATGTTATAGCCTACTAGTAGCGAAAAGCACTGTCAAAGTTGTTTTGTCTCAATATTTTTGACGAACTAGTTGGGTTTTACTAAAACGATTATTCCTCTCGCCCTCATGGCCTCTCTGAGTCAATAGCCCATTCGGCCTTCAGCCTCATGGGCTATTGACTCAGAGCCCATTCGGGCTCGAGGAACAATTGTTAAACAGGATGCAAGAGGGACCAGCAGGGAGTCAGAGGGAAGGGCCACTCTCACTGAAGAAAATTGTTACTGGACAATTTGTGAGAGGTAACTTGCTGCCGTTGGTTCATGGCATAAAAGATAATACTTTCAGGTCCAGTCCCCTGTTATAACATAGTACATGTACAATCATCAAGATCAAGCATGGCACAGGCAACCCAAGCTCATTACATGAACGTTACAAAGGCTTGCATGGGGTGTAAACGGTTTTTCTTCTTTTTCTTCTTTCTTTTGCTCAGGTTAGTGAATGATTTGGTTAGAGATGACTAGTTTGGACCTTTTGTTTTTTTTTGTCCATTGGGCAAGTAGGCTTTAAAGCAGGGCTCAAAATAACGGCCGATCAATGGACAATGTCCAGACTGATTGGGGAGTTGACCGGTCAACCTTTAGTCTTGATCATCATGTTGACTGGTCACATTTGATTGTATTGAAAATGAAATAAATTAAAATTTCCATGCTGTTCAGTTGTTTCAGCTGTTGTCAGTATGTACACTGTAGTGAGTCGCTGTCTATTGCGCAACTTTGATCTGAAATCCTGGATGAAATGCAACTAGAACTGTTGTTTACAATGTTATTATTATTTTGTGCATTGGAACAGACACTTGGGTTCACACACTTCCTGTCACAAAAGTAAAAATATTTTCACCTTTCTTAGTTAAGAACCACTATTTTGGAAATATGCAATGCCAGTTGTGGATCATGGGCCCTAGTTTTAAGAGTTATTTATGTTATAAATTTGACCGGCCAGAAATGATACATGACCAAGCATAAATGAATTATTTTGGCCAGTCATTGTGTCCGGAGACTCTCCGAAAATTATTTCAAGTCCTGTAAAGGTTACTTGTCTGACAAGAAAGTGTACTTGTCCTGAGCTACTGAACAAGACTTTTTTCAAGTCTTGGACTGTGAACAGTCTAAATACTTTTGGATGACAGCACTTTGCAGAAACAAGTTAGTCATTGTGAAAAATATAATTTTAGGGTCATTATTTGTAATTTAAGTTTAAAACTTGAAGAAATTAAAATGAAAGTTTTGGTTCATATACTTATTTGAATTGCAGGCTACTGACCAAAACATACTCTTCTTCTTCATAATTTCCAGGCTATGATACAAAGGATGTTGGTGTTATAATTGCTGATGTCAGCGATGAAACAGCCCTCAATGCAATGTGTTCCTCAGCCAATATTATTTTGAATTGTGTTGGACCAGTGCGTATTTTCTTATTTAATACATGTACAATGTAGCTTGTACTTTAATTTTTATTATTAATAATATTGTTACCCATATTTTTTAGTTATGAATATATGAAAATTATATATGAGAACTGCGGGGTGAAGAATTATATGAAAGAAGATCATGCAGTTTGAAGAAAATGTGTCTATAATTGTGATGATCTTCTTTCATATAATTCTTCACCCCGTGGTTCTCATATATGATTTTCATATTTATATATATTTTTCATATTTTCATCATCCTTTTACGGGTTGTAGGGCAAACCTTAATCCCCAAGGGGGTACTGTAATAACAAAGTTTTATACTAGGATGCTGTGCCTGGTGGTTTAATTACCCCTTAACCTTTTATATTATCATTTTTCACAGAAAAAGGTGCCCTTTTCATATACCTTTTGTATTATCCACTAAGCACACACTGTCACGATGGTTGGAACTGTTTCTAATGGTAAACGTCATGTGATATAGGTACAGAATGTGTGCGAAGTTACACAGGATACCACATCCCTCCCCAACATTACAAGCATAGTTGGCAATATAAGGTTTCAAATCTATGCTTTAATGCAATGTCTCCCTTTCGGTTAGCACATAGTCTTTTAAGTGAGAGGGTTGTCTTTTGTTTCTCTGAGGTCTGCATGATTCTGGGTCTACTTTGGTATGTCTTTCACTTGATTGTACCTGGTCACTTCATGTCTCCATTTTCTCTTGGTTCTGCTCCTCTGACCATTCTTTCCTCTTGTTATTCTCTCCCATTGCTGGGATTGATGGTTTCTCAACATACTGTATATTGTAAATGAAGTAAACTTCTCCAGGCCTGGGTTAGCTGTTGTGTTTGATTCTCCCACTTCAGTGACCCCTCAGTCATCTGTGGAGTTGATAACTACAATAAATAGTCATTTACAAGTTTGAAGTGGCTGATATCTCTGCATATTGTTCTCTCATCGATCAGTAGCTCGTTTGGCTGTGATTCTGAATCTACTTATCTTGTCTATAGTGTAGAATTCCAGTTCGTATAGCATGCTCCATTTATTTCTTTTCTCTTGCTTGACCAACACGTAGTCACTTAACAGAAGACTTCTTGTCCCGTGTTTCTGCCTTGTGTTTACCCTACCTCAGGTACTGCTGTCCAGGGGGTGGAGTCCTTTTTTTCCAAGTATTGGCAGCTATTTTTGGCTTTCTTCTTTCTTATGTTCTTCCTTGCGGTTTGTGCACCTCCTCTAACACCTCTCTGAGGTTTTTCCCACTGATGTTTCACCTTGGAAATTTTGGAATCTTCTTTTATGTCTTTTACTTGCTGATTAATGTCTTCTGTTTGGCTGGCTTCTTCAAGGAACAGGTCAAGTGTCTACCAATTCTGGATGCTTTTCTTGATAAGGATGCTGATGGTTTGTATCAGCTGTTCAGTCTGGTTGCTGAATTCACAATCTTTTAATTGCCTTCTCGCTTAGCCACGCTGTGTGGTTTATGATATTTTCTCCCAGTCATTGTCATTGTTTCTTAAATGTGTATCTCGCATGCGGTTTGTTTTTCTTTGGTTAGAAGCGGGTGATGACTTTCCGGATTTATTTCTTGTAGTTGTCATCGTCTCCAACAGGAGCGGTATCTGGAAGGTTTCGAGCGAGTTTCTTGATTTTTTTGTCTGCTGTAGATTTTGAGTGCACTTGCTTTGTACGTTTCACGGCCTTGATTTCAAAATATTCCGTTTCTTCTTCGAAGTCTTCGAGCCATTCTTGCCATGCATGCTCAGCCAGTCTCTATTGGGTTGTCTGGAGTCTTGAACGAGTTTGTTGTGTTCTAAGTGATTTTCCGAAAGTTGAGACTCGAATTTCAACCTCGTTCCCAGGGTTCTCTCCTACCCACCCTATGAAGCGGACCCTGGGAACGAGGTTGCTCAAATTTCTGTTGAGTTGCTTGTGCTGCTGGCTGGTTCCTTCGTTTGGCTTAAAATTTTTTTCCAAAATGAGGTCTTCGATGTTCGATTCGGTGCTCTTGATAATGTCTTCATCCTTTTTCGCTTCTAATTTCGCTAGTATTCTCTCCATTGGCTTCCTCTTCTCTTCTCTTTTCTCTTCTTGCAGCATGTATTTGTCTTTCTCGTTTCTCGGCGCCAATGTAATATCCACTACGTGTACTATGCACACACCTGCCATGATGGTTGGAACTGTTTTAATGGTACATTGTAAACATCACATGATGATATAGGTATGGAATAGGTGAGAAGTTATGCAGGAAACCCACCCTTTTAATAGTAACAAATGGTGCCCCTTTCACTTACCCACACAGTTAAAAACACTACATTGCTGAAAGTGACAGAGAAGTTTGAGCAATTTATTTTATAACAATGTCACATCACTTATCATGCATGCATGCAACTATAATTTGTCATTTACAAAATCATGTTTAAGTTATGTGACTGTGTTATGTCCTTTAAAGCACAAGTCAAACTACTTCTAATTTTGTCCATCAGTACCGGTTTTTTGGAGAACAAGTTGTAAAGGCAGCTGTTGAGAATGGGTGCCATCATTTGGATATCAGTGGAGAGCCAGAGGTGATCAGATTTCATGAATTACATTCATAAGTACAGTGTCTTTTGAACGTACAGTGTACAGTCATGTATATGTGTTATGGTAATCAATAGGCTATTTCGATTTTTTTAGTATCATTGGTACTTGACTTGAGGCTGAGAGAAACAGAACAAAACAAGTAAACTATTAATCTCAGAATATCAATGCGATTTCTTTTGTTTTATGCCCCTTGCACTGTAGTTTTGGAGCCAAGTTTGATGTCTTATGATTTGAAACTGCCCCAGGGTACAAATGTATTTTATCCTTAATCATAACTATAACAAAATTTTCAAACCTGACTGACTATTTACTGTCCTGAATTCAGCACTAGTAGGATGGTGTAATAGGACAGTATGGGTCATGCCTACATAATTGGACAGTATGTACATGTGCCATGACTCATGAACACTTGAATGGCTTTTTTATTTTTTTATTTTTTTTTTCACCTCTAGCAAATACTCTCAGAATTTCCTTCGTTCTGATTTGTAAAAAATCTAGATTTTGATTAATAACTGGTAACAGAACTTCATGTTGTCCAATGCAGTTTGTAATCATCTCATGATTAAACAAATCAGACTCCCACAACTTTGTTAATCGCTTGTGTGATTACAGACAGAATTGGACTCCTCTCAGTCCTTATTACCATTATATATTTTTTTGTTTTTCCAAGCTCATATTCATAATGACATTACCATAACCAAAAAAAAGGAAGTAAAATGTAAACCAAGGATACTGAACCACCACAAATACACATTTATTGATACAGTGTATGTTACAGTTAACTTGCATAATATTAGGCAAATGGTTATGATGAAATACGCCCCTCTAAATATAACCTCCCCTCCTCCAAACTCGTAACGCAAAAAACCCTCCGTTAAAATCGCCCCTCCAGATATACTTGGAAATTACCCTCAAATACAAAGTAAAACAAGAAAAACGGTAAATAAACCCCTCAAAAAGGGCCTTTGAAAAATATAAGCCCTGGGGCTTATTTTTGGAATTTTACGGTATAAATATTATATATCTTCAATTTATTATACTTCTACGAGGATTCTAGGAATCTGGCTGGCAGAAAATAACATTCCTCGAAACATTTCTGCTATCTAAGCTGGAATCAAAGTGACTCCCTGTTTGAATTCAGCTTTGGGGTTACATACACAAAATTAAGGTTTCCTCAATTGGTTTGTTGCAAAAGCTCACCTTGCGAGAACTTGTAGCACTGATCAGTAAAGTCTAGCTGTTGGCTATGTTGTGGTTCAATATTATTTTATCATTGGTTTAAATTTTATTTTTCTTTGTTTTGGGGTATGGTAATGTATGATAATGAGTTTGAAACAAACGAAAATAAAATTTAAACCAAGGATAAAATTGAACCACAACAGCTACAAAACAATTTGGTGCTAACCTTTAACTGTCAAGATTTAACCATGGATGATAACTTTGAAATTTTTTTTTGAAAAGGACTTTACTGCTAAATGCATGACATTTGACCCCATAATTTTAGTATTTGGAAAGAGTGCAGTTCAAGTATCATGATGATGCCGTGAGTAAAGGAATCCACGTTGTTGGCACGTGTGGATTTGACAGCATTCCTGTAGATATGGGTGTGGTCTTTGCACAGGATAAGTTTCCAGGTAAAATACAGTTTGTATCAGTAGGTGAATACAGTACATGTTAGTTAGTCTAATTCTAGCATTGTTTACTTTTCCTTTCTTTACAAGACTGTTCACCACCCCCTCTTTTTCATAAGATTGTCAATATTAAGCACGTTGCTTTAATGGCGGCCATCTTAGGATCACATGTTCCGAGACTACCTGGAGATGAGTGTCAAATCTACTTAGCGGAGTGGGTATGGTTTGGGAGGAGGTACCTCTTCTTTCTTCTCTGCTCTCAGCACTATATATAAACCCTAACGCCCGCCCCCTTGGCCTAGAATTTACATAGGAAACCACGATGGCCACCCATACTAGTAATAGCTAGGGGACTGTGAAAAGTCTATTTCGTTACAGAAGCTGTCAGCGAGCTGTTGTTCGTCTTTCAGTGAATTGTTGGTCAAGTGTTTACCAACAGTCGGCCAACAGATTTTTAGGGGGAGCTATTCTTCAACTTTACCAAAGTTTATGTGATTTTGCTAAAATTATTTTTTAGGTGAACTTTGTCACATAGAGAGCTTTTTGCAAGTACACATGGGTCCTAAGGTATTGTAAATTCCCTGTGATTACGCTATTTGCACGATGGTGTCATTTTACAACTACGACCAGAATTCTTTTGGGTTTTCTTTTCATACTTAAATTTGGTAGCCTTAGTGAGGTTTAAATAACAAAAGCCCTAATTTGCACAAAAAAGCAAACCCTGAAGAATCCTGGTCATAGTAGTAAAATGACGCTTTCATGCAAATAGCCTATTCCCAGTAAGGAAAGTCTATGTAGGAGATGTCCATTACATTACAGACAGTCACACACTGACCTATTAGCTCATTTTATACTCTCATTGACCACGAAATGATGTCAAAGTGTTCAAACCTCAAATGGTGGAGTAAGTGCAAAATCATTGTCAGTTTTTTTTAACAATTGACAATGTGAATACTCACTCGTGTCTCTTTTTTTAAGGGTGGAGGAGGTCACTTTGGGACATACCAGTCAGCCATACATGGCGTAGCAAGCGAAAGGGGAGGAAATCTCAAAAAGCTTCGTGATCAGTTGTTTTCAAAACCAATGCCAAAATTTGGACCAAAGCTTCCCAGACGGTTAGCCGTTTTATTGTTCTCTTTGCTTGTATACTTGCATCTTTGTTTTGTTTTGATTCTTTTCTTGCTTGCTCTTCTTTTCTTTTCTTCTTTTCTCTTGAGACCCAGGCCGGAAGAACCTTAGAACGCGACTGATTTAATACAAACGATCGACAAAAAATGGTGGCGTCAACAATTACATTGCTGAACACCATTTACAGACGAAACATCAAATCGACTGCGACTCTGCGACATATCCCAGTACGTATTCTAAAGACTATTACCAATGACTTACTTTAGAAAGCTGGTTTGGTGACTTAGAACAAAAGGCCGCTGAATCGTAGTCGGCAGTTATCGACCCCTTAAAAACGACTATTGACGGACTCAAGCAAAACCGATGACAATGAGCGATTTCATAGAATGACGGGAAAACGGACAATTATGTAGTTATTGATACACATGTATTTTTTTTTTTTTTTAGGAGGTTTATCTCCTACAGCCCAGAAGTGCAGAAATGGTGCATTCCATTTATGGGAGCTGACCCTTCAGTGGTACGCAGAACACAACGCCACAATGTTGAAGTGAGAAATAAAAAGCCAGTTCAGTACGGTGCATATACCGCCATGTCTTCACTGTTTGTAATCCTGGTGATGATGTTCTTTGGCTTTTTCATTTTGCTTCTGTGCCAGTTTAAGAAGGGAAGACAGTTGTTAGAAAAGGTACGTGTATGACAAGAAGAGACACGATGTTTGTTTTCAGTTTTTAAAAGGGGCTACATATACGTGGCGAGGACATTATCGTTTAGGTCAATTCTGCGCTAAAGTAGTTATCGTCGGTTGTATCTAAGCGTGGACACGAGACGAAAAAAACATCTTCTAATAGGGTGCCGGACATGACGTGTTTTTTGCCCCCAAACATTTGAAGTTTGACAGCCTTTAAAGCAAACTTTCGCGCCAAAAGTAAGCTGTTTATATGATTTTTATCAGCGCGTTCCGCTCATTTTCATTTTTCTCAACTTTCAGGCAAATTCCTCGCTCAGAAAGAGCACACTTGCCCCCTAGAAATTATTCTTATCGTCCAAACCTGATTCTTGCAAGAATATTTTGTTGAGCGAAAACAAATATAGTCGACAAAAGCTGCCCACCCCAAACATGTCACCTTTGCACCCAATTAGAACGTCTTTTTTCCTCACGTGTACACGCTTAGATGCAACTGACGGTACTTAGCGCTTTTACCTGTACTCAAGTAATAAAGAATATACCACACGTAGTAATAGTTGACACTACAGCTGCCCCCGCTCTGTATATTGTCGGTCAATAGTATTCTTGCTCGTTGTGTAGCCCTTTGAAATATGCTGTTTCACAATGAAGATTTTCACACATAATCCATACAATAATATGTGAGATAAATACTGGAAACGCAAGGTTCCATGCACATTATCAGTTCGATTTACACAGCTTTGATCAAAACATTCTCAGTTTCGAGAATAGTTTATTCTAAACCATAAGAAAAGATTTAATTAGAAGTTGTATTCTTCGCTATTTCTCTTTCACTTTTTGCATTCAGTTCATTTTATTTGTCGGAAAGTAGGCCTTCACGCTCGCGCATTCTAGTCTTATTTTAAACTTTATAGCGGAAGGACATCTGTGAGCAGGGAATAAGTTAGCACAGAATTTGATTGTCGGCAAATTTCGTTCTGCTAGTGATAAGCTAGCCGTTGTTCACTAGTCTTGCTTGTTTGGGACTGAGTCATATTCCGGTCAAAGAAAGAGAAACAGTGTCTGGCAAAGTTTCCAATCAAAGATTTGTGAACTCGTGTTTGGCAACTCTCCAAGTGTTTTAGTATATACACCTATTTTAATTAAGGTTGCTCCCGTGAACCATGTTTCATAGCCTGCAGTGCACTATGGTAAACCCTTTTGTAGTGAGAAGTTTAATCTTGTTCACGTTCATTGCAATAATGGAGACCATTTGTGAAAAGGCGTTCAAGAGAACTTCCAAGTCAAATGGCTGCTAAAATTCTTCATGATCATGAACGAGCTGAAAAATTTCATGGTAAAAAATTAGAAGCCTCTTCTTTTAACAAAGGCCCGCCTGATTAAGCTGCGTTTTTGCATGGGCCAGAATGCTGGTTATTTCAATAACGCAAATCAACACTGTTCTTTTTTATTCAAAACAAACGCCTTGAATTTGATTTTTTTTAAACTCCATCCAAAATTCCCACGTGCAAGAGCCAAGTAAACTCGTTGAAAATTTGCAGCATTTGCATATTACCACAGAGAAATGCCTAACCTCAAACCACTGTCTTAATTAAATTAATAAAAAGCCCAGGATTCAGTGTTTGAAATACATTGTCTTAACGTAAGTTGTGACATAGCATAGAAGCGTGAGCAGCGTTTGCTTTCTAGGTTTCTAGGCTAGCTGCGGGCACATAATTTACTAGACTTGCTAGAATAATGCATCGCGGGCTATGAAACATGGATCATGCATCATTTTTCTCTGAAGCAACCTTAATTGAAATAGGTGTATACACAGTTGTACGCACCTTATAACTTCATATGCGCTTACCGAGTGTCTTTTGGTCCATAACTTTAAAAACAACTGCTCCACAGAATGTCACTGATAACACGTAACGCAAAAGAGTATCGAAGTATGACTGCACAATAAGTGTCACAAAATCTACCTAACCGGTCCCTTCGGGATTTCTGTCTTCACGTCATCCTAACCAATTCGCATTTGCGGGCGCAAACTTTAGAAACGTCATCATTACCTACCGATTCCTCGCGGCCCCTGTTCAAGCAAATCGAGACTTTTCTGGTATACTTACTGTATATTTCAACTGTAAGTACTCTCCTTAATATACGCGCGAGTTACTAGGGTGCCTCCTCGGGATTTCGCCCTCTGAGCGAAATCCCCGCGGGGGCAATCAAACAAATCTCATCAGATCTGAGGCGCGATCCATTCAACCAAAATTTCCGGAAATTTCGGTCCAAAACTCAATGGATCGGTTCGGCCCAACCGGAAAAGTTTCGAAAAAACGGGTCCACCTTTTGAGGTGGACCACTTTTCCCGGTCGGACCGGTTGGAATTTTGGTTGAATGGATCGCGCCCCAGGTAACGCTAACCAGTAATAATGCTTTGACCATTTATTGCAGGCATAGTATTAAACATAGGCACGTTAAACGTGCATGAGCTATTTTGAATGCTTCAGTGTAACTTTAATGCTTCGGTGTAACCTTACCAAGAGTGATGAATCTACCTCTTTCATCCTAAATGTAGATTGGGTTTTTGTGCGAAATTGCGTATTGCAGTACATAAATGAAAACGCGAAACGCTCAGCTGAGTCAATCCTCACGCTATATATTCACTTTCCTCTGTCTTTCCCTGTTACATCTGGTGCAAGTTAAACAAAGCGTGAAAGTGAAATAAATTTCTACTCACCAAACGTTGATTAGAAGGAAAACTCTATGGTTTCCTCGGAGTTTCTTAAGCCAAAATGTGACTCATCGAATACTGAATAGTTACGAAATACCAGGATTTTTATCATTGTGGTAGATGGTTGCATCATCACAATTCACGAGGTTTTCACGTGCGATTCTACTCAGTGAAACAGTCTTTAACTCCGACAACTCATTTCTTCATGTTTTAAAAGCTATTGCTTCTCAAAGGACAAGAGCCTTTTTTAAGGCATTGGTTACAAAACGAAACAGGTCTTCATACGTCCAAGTTACTACATGTATTTATCATTGTGAAAAGCCAATCTGCATGAGATGTACAGTCCCACAGCTGGCACGTCACAGTGAAAGTGTTGGACTTTGCCCCCTTTCGTCGTTCGTACCAATTGTGAAAGGGCGAATTCGAGTTATCACACAGTAATCTAGTAAACAGAATTATAAAAATAACTCATGCACACAATTTGCATGTGAAGATGTTGGTCTTTGGCCCTTTCACAATTGGTACGTAAAAAATTTTCTCAAACGATTTCAAGAAATCACCTCGGCTTTATTACAACATCTGCAATTAAATTATTTTTCATGCAACGTCAAGGTTGATAGCCTAACATTTCTTTACTTCCAAGAAAATTATCAAACTGCCGAAATATATTTCTACTTATACCATGTTACTCCACTCAATTTAACAGTATCTAATTAACAAATGTGTCAACTAGCTTCTTCCAATTTTATTCCCTAACGCCACTGTTTCTACTTAAGTTACGCATCTTTACTAAATAGAACGAAAAAGGTCGGTTGAACTTTGTAAGCGAGAGAATAATATTTTTAAAGCTTGTTTACAGGATTAACAATACTCGATACAGCTTTCAAAAAATAAGCTACCTTTTAAACTTCTAAAACCACATTTTGTAGGGTGCATACTTTCGAATTAAAGTCTATATCTAAATATCAATTATTGCTTCATTGGAAGAGATTTGAAAATATATGATCTTTCATACTCTACCCAGTTTTAGCAGGTGAAACAGAACTCACACTGACGTGCGTTGTACCGATAGCCGAATTAGGTCAGAAATGCCTCGTAGCAGCATCCACACTTGAATATGAACCCTTAAACAGCTGCATCACTGTTCACAGCGTTTGAGTCATGAAGATATTTTATGTAATGTTTCCAAACACCTGCACCCGGAATAAAAGACGAAAAAATTGTGAAGAATCAAGATGGCGGTCTCAAAGTACCCTTGTTCGACCTTTACCAATGCCATGTTTAAATAGATGCCAAGATCTCATTGGTTCCTAAGCATCAACTCATAGTACCTTCAACCTTATTGGCCCTTGCAACAAACATCCCAACATACAAAGCCACAAAGATACATACGCTCATACCACTGACATATGAGCTATTTCTTTCAAAATAGCTCAAAAATGGAAAAAAAAGTTGACCCGTTTTTTTTTTTTCCCATTTCCAATCCAAGTCACAGCAAAGGACAACAGGAAACAGTTTGAATGTCAAACACTACTTTAGTCTCTAATGACAAAACTGGGCCATTATTTTTGGAACTCAACTGATGCAAAGACATTTTATTTTCGCTTTTCAAAAAGATAGCAAATATACTGACCGTGTCGTAACCATCGTAACTCCTTTGCTGAAAGTTAATGCTGACTTATGACTTATTTTCTATTGATTTCAACAGTACCCCAAGTTCTTTACTGCTGGGTTCTTTTCACATGAAGGGCCAACTAGGGAACAGGTAATCCGTAATGTATTGTATTATTTTTGTTTTGCAGCAGTTTTGCAATCGGCAAACTGGAGCATCAGAATCGATTCCTCAATCCTTTTCATCACGTAGTGTTTTGTGTTATGCCTCTCCTTTTCAGATGGCAGAGTCTTCATTTTCTTTCATCTTCCATGGAGCTGGATTCAGTGAAGCTGCTGTGAAATCAGGGTAATATTGCCTTGTATGCTTGGTCATAATTATGAGACCAAAGTGACCACTTGTGCTCATTATATGCACTCCTTGTCAGATCCCGAGGGAAAAAGTCGGTTTTGGTTTTTCCGAGAGCCCTGATGTCCTTTTCCTCTAGTCCTTGTGAAACAAAACCAACTGGTTTCCCGAGGGACCTGACATTAAGAGTTTTGTTATATTTCTAGACTTTCACTTCAACAGCAACAAAAGAATAACCGCAGCGAATCAAAACAGTCGACTCTGTACTTATAAGAACACAAATTTAATTCTTAAAACCACTGAATGAATGACTTACAAAGTACTTTCCTTATATTATCTGCATCGTTTCCTTCACTAGCTGCTGTTTCTCTTCTAGGATAACTTTGAAAATCGTTGCTTTTTAGCTTGAGGCGTCATGTTTGTATTGCCGTGTTCATTCACGAAAGTGAAAAATGGCAGTGTTTTTCTCGCCTTCTGTCACGCCACTGATCACTTGCTGTATTTAACTAACAATAAATGACTGTTTAACTGTCACAATATACGAATCGAAACGCACCAGTGACACATCAGTCACTCTCAACAACACCACTATTCAGGACTGCGTTCATCCGGAGGATTATGCTCAACCACAGTTTATGAAAACTTCTAACGTTTTGCGTTATTTGTTGTTGTTTTTTTGTTTGTTTTAATTTCTTATACAGACAACAGCAAAGAAAATGTACTAAAGTCAGTCATAAAATAGTGCAAATAGCTTCCATATTTGTTCAACGCTAGCTGGTTATGAAGAAGTAGCTTAGCGATTTTAGCCAATTAGACACACAAAAAATATATTTTGAATGAACAATAATAATATTACTTAAACTAACTTGGACTTTGCTCCTACCCCCTTATATATTACCGGTAGTTTGTTTACTTATGGGCCCAGGGCTCGAAATTGCGACTGATACGGTCGCCAATGCGACTAACATTTTCTCCTTGGCGACAAAAAAATTCGGGTTTAGTCGCCACTTTAGCGACCAGGTTTCTCTTTCTTAAATTAAAAGGGTGAACATTTCATCTTATCTTGTTTTGCTTTCGTCATAAAAAAATGTGCCAAGTCGCATAAATAAAGCCAGTTTACCTCCAAATTTATACGGACTTCTGTCCCCGATATTTTCAAACAATTATACAGGGCTTGTGCATGATAGGGCCATCCCCCCGCCCCTTTTTTTTTTTTTCGTTTAGCGTCGAATGCGTTTTCTGAGATTGGGTCGGTCGGTCGGATTGAAAAAAAAAAACCTAAAAAAAAAAAAAAATCACAAGAAGTCTCGGAATAGTAGGCCCTGGTACCCCAGGACGACGTTAAAAGTTAACATTCACATATTTGGATTAACAAAATGCACAATATTTTTTGTTCGGAAAATGCCAAAATTTGGGTCGGTCGGACGACGCTAGACGGAAAAAAAAGAGAATATGGCCTAGGTCGCAGAAAAAAGGCAACCTTCGCGGGATTTTCAGAGACAGATTCGCGGAAATTTTCGGTGCCAACTTCGCCCAAAAACAATCGGTAAAAAACGGCCGATTTCGGGGGAATTTTCTGGGCAAACTTGGCTAGAAATCGATTGATTTTGCACTGATGTAACGAGCGTGTTTAATGTTTTTTTTTTTTTTAAATCATTTGCTATTTTAACAACAAAGCGCTCGAGAAATGAACCAATGGCATAGCTTTTACAGTGTAACATGACTAGTGCCCAGTTTTTCGCAACACAGTTTACGCGTGGTAGTTTTAAGACGTTGTTTGCTCATTGTGGTGACGAAGTTTCAAGATAAATTTGACAGTAGCCAAGATAAGTTTCAAATATGTTGTATCGGCATGTATTTGATAAGATTTCCAGCAAATTTCGCGGGATTTAGCGGATTGACCTGAATTTCTTGGCTCCGCGACCGCGCTAAATATGAGCCCTGATACTATGAGCTTTGTCATTTACATTATACAAACTAGCGACTAAAAATTTGCATCTGGCGACTATGCTTCTACAGCTGGTCGCCAAAAAGGCGACCAGGAGATTTTTTTTTATTTCAAGCTCTGTATGGATTGATTGATTGATTGATTGATTGATTGATTGATTGATTGATTGGCTGACTTAGAAATATGTTTGTCAACTTTTAGAGACCTGCCAGCCAAACCTGACGGTCAAATTGTGACCAAAGTTACAGGACCCGGTGAGTTAAAAATCCTGATAGAACACTGTGTGTACTTTGCTGGGTTACAAGATTTCAAGCTTTCTCCGTCCCCGTTTAACAATGCAAATTTTCAACATAAAACGTTTTTCCATTCCGATTATGGTTTAATTACTCTGATGAAATAATATTTGAGAAACATTAAACCAATGGGAACTCGCTCCGCAATAGTTGCCCCAATAATCCTCTGTTTGAAGGCGAGGCTAAGTGCGAAGCTATTTACCATTTTAAAAACGTTAATGAAACTGGGCCGAGTTAACTTTCGCAAAGACTTTTGTGACTGTTACTGGGGACAGGGCAAACAAATTGGCCAATAGCTGACCGGCGTGGCTCAATTTACCATCCCATAAGTCTTTACGAAAGCTAACTCGACCCAGTTTCCTTCACGTTTTTCACCACTTTATAGAAACGAGAAGGGAACTGGGCCGAGTTAACTTTCCCAAAGACTTCTGGGACTGTTACTAGGAACAGTGAAAAAATTGAAACTCGGAAGTGACCTGCTGGATTCTCGGAGTTCGGTTTCCGACTTTATAGTGCCAGTCTGTGTCTAAATGTTGAAAAATCACTACCACTTTAAGACTCCTTCGTTACCGTAAACTGCTGCTTATGACCCCGCCCACTCACAAGGCCCCAGAGTTATAGGTCCATGAGGGGAGGAACCCGTCAACAAAAACAAACAACACATACTGGAATACGATCATAAGCCCCCCCCCCACCCCCGCCCTCTCCTTCACAGTTATAATGTCTCCTCTAACTTGTGTTGATATGAATTCCAATCTCATATGAGGTTTTGAAGCCTAATTAAAAACTAGTAAGTAAAAATGCACAACATATTTTAATCAACACTGTTTTAGGTTGTTTCGCTTTTTCTATTCCGGTTATCCCCTTGGATATAAGCCCTTCTAAAACCCCTCACAAAGATGTATAAAAAAACAGAAAACAAAAACACCATCTGGTGTAAACTTAATAGAAATTATTTTGGATTTGAAAACGATATATACTTAGGAACAGTATATTTGAGCCCGCCTAACTACGAAAGAAATAATAATGATGATTTAATTTCGGAAATAGAAGCAGAAATGCTTTCTTTTTCGCAAAAGGGTGGCATTATCGTACAAGGTGATTATAATGCAAGAACAGGTGAAATTCAAGAAGTAGTAATGAATGACGATACTACTTTCTTGCCTGTCCCTGAAGATTACGAAATTGATTCCCAATCCTTCAGGCATTCGCAGGATTCCGGCACTGTAAACTCCAGGGGAAGAAACTTATTAGAAATATGTACCGCACTAAATTTGCGAATTTTCAACGGCAGGATTGTTGGTGATCTGGAAGGTAAAAAGACCTGCTTTCACTACAATGGCAGCAGTGTCGTGGATTATGTCATAGGCTCTAAAGCTATACTTCAAAATATGCGATACTTTATCGTCAACCCCCTAATGCCACATTTGTCGGATCATTGTCATGTGACTTATGCTATTAAAGCTACTCTCACCGGCAGTCCAGTTTCCTCTAGCTGCTCGAACGGATGCACCTTGTCTGAACATTATAGACTATTATGGGATACCAAATTGAAGAATAAGTTAAAAGAATGTCTGGAATCGCAAATTGTTCAGTCTAACCTACAAGCGGCCTTAAAAAACGATAATGTTGACACTGCGGCTGAACTATTTAGTGAAACTCTGGTTGAAGCATGCAAAAAAGCCGGCTTGAAAGTCCAACGTAACAAAACCAAAGCCATGTCACAAAATAACTGGTTCGATCTAGAATGCGAAACTGAAAAAGAAAACCTGAAATCCCTTGGGGAACAAATTTCTCAGGAGCCAAATAATTCCCAGCTGAGGCGCCTCTTACAAGATAACAAGAAAAAATTTAAACGGACATGCAGACGGAAAAAACGAGAGTTTATCAGTAAGAGTATAGGTGATATTGACCTCCGTAATCCTCAAGATGCCTGGAAACAGATAGGTAAAATCTTTAACATTAGAAAACGGCAACCACATGGAACTGAAACCGTAAGTGCCGGACAGTTTTACGAATACTTCAAACAACAAAACGCGGCTCCAACGAACGGCGAGCAGACAGATCTGAAAGATACTGGAGTTACTGAGGAAGAGGCAGGCCCCCTTGACTATGCAATATCGGTAGAAGAAATTGATTTCGCAATCAAAAAAGTTAAATTAAACAAAGCCCCAGGGTATGATAAAATATTAAACGAAGTGCTAAAAACAGGGAAAGATATCATAAAAGGTCATCTACTAGAGTTATTCAATCGTATTTTAAGTTCAGGTAAATATCCCACGCTCTGGAGTTTTGGCCTCATCGTCCCTATACATAAAAAGGATGATCGATCAAAAGTTGAAAACTACCGAGGCATCACGTTGCTATCTGCATTAGGTAAACTCTTCACATCTATCCTCAATGATCGTTTGTATGATTACATGACCAAAAAAGGAGTTCTAAAAGTAGAACAAGGCGGGTTTAAAAAAAGGCACGGTACAGTAGATAGCATCTTCATCTTAAAAACACTCATAGATAAGTTTGTTAAATCTAAACCACAAAAACGTAGAAACTTGCTTTTCTCGTGTTTTGTAGATTTTAGAAAAGCTTTTGATCGCATACCCAGGCAAAAATTATTCGAAAAACTCAGAAAAGAAGGAATTAAAGGACGTTTTCTAGAAATAGTAATGTCGATGTACTCAAAAGATAAATCAGCAATCAAAATCAACAACAAAATGACCGAAGCTTTTCCGTGTTACACTGGAGTTAAGCAAGGCTGTATGTTATCACCCACACTTTTTAATCTCTATCTAAGTGATCTACCCGAATTTCTAAATTCATCAAGCTCAACCGATATTCTGCTTGATGACTCTGAAAAACCTATAAACTGTTTATTATATGCGGATGACTTAGTGATCTTTTCGCGGTCAGCAAATGGCCTACAAACACTTCTCAACAAGTTGGAATCCTACTGTGATAAAACTGAACTAACTGTAAATTTAGACAAAACAAAAGTCATGATCTTTAATAATTGCGGCAAGTCCTTAAATAACTACTCGTTTAAGTATAGAGGAAATGTACTAAACAATGTTAAATCTTATAAATATCTGGGAATAACACTGAACCCGTATGGAAATTTTAGTTTAGCTAGAGAAGAGTTAAAAAAAGTTGGGCTTAAGGCACTTTATAAACTAAGAAGAGAGATGGGTGACAACTTTAGAGAAAATATTATGCTGACGATTAAGCTATTCGATGCTCTGATATCCCCCATACTTCTCTACGGAAGTGAAATTTGGGGTGTTGATTGTAGCGACCAAATAGAAAAGGATCCCGCAGAACTAGTTCAAATTAAATTCTTGAAATGGTTGCTAGGTGTAAATAAATACTGCAGCAACAATGCATGTAGGGCTGAAACAGGAAGATTCCCAATGAAAATCGAAGCACAATATAGGAATTTTAAGTTTTGGCTAACTTTAACCAAACACCCAAAACACAAATTATCACAGGTGGCTTATAATGATGTGAAGTCAAGATTGAACAAAGAATTATGGAGCCAAAAAATCAAACGCGTATTAGACCAAATAGGGCTAGGATATCTCTGGACAAAAGCACATGAAAATGGCATAGGAATCTTGAACATTATCAAACAAAGACTGAAAGACATCGAATTACAAAGATGGTTAAGTGAGGTGAACAATGACGTAAGAAAAGATGCCAACCAAAAGAATAAACTAAGAACCTTCCGAAAATTTAAAACAATAGAAACTTATAAATGTGAAGATTATCTCCGTCAGGTCACCAACGTCCAACACCGGATAACTCTAACTAAACTCCGTTTAAGTAATCACAATTTGGCGATAGAGACAGGTCGGTATGTAAGACCTTACAAGAAACCGGAAGAGAGGATCTGTCCTATCTGTAAAAAAGACGTAGAAGATGAAAGACATTTTTTAACACAGTGCCCTGCGTATCAAGAAAAAAGAAGTACTTTATTTGAATACCTAAACAGAAAATATAGAATATCAGTAGACAGAATGGCACCAGATTATGTTTTTCTGTTGTTAATAAACCCCCCGAGCAAGAACAAACCAGTGCAAAAGCTAATTGCAAAATATGTATTCGACTGCTATGAGAAAAGAAGATCATTAGCTGTTTAAGTTAACTTTGACTACAGTAAGTGTGCAATACAAAACATTGCTTGATGTTTGGAGTTGTTGCGCAAAGTTTGAAATCGGTCAAACTTCTAGCTGGGTGTAAACGGACACAACTGCTCCCAACAATGTTGGGAGTTGTTGCATCCGTTTGCACGTAACTTTAAGATACAAAACAAAAGCTTTGATTAAGATATTCCGGAAGTCATTTGTTACAGCAGGAAGTCATTTGTTACAGCAGGTAAAGCGGATCTCTTTATGACCTGAATTTGCCGAGGAACAGACATGCGAATCGATAGAAAGTGAATAATATAAGGCGTAATTAATTATTAACTTATTGGCCTAAGCCATATACAGTTATAAATTCTTGTTGTGTGTAACTTTTATTAGTTATTTGGAATTAGTCAATGTACTATATATTGTATACGACTCCAAATAAAAATAAATATGTCTATGTCTATATGTATAAGCACAGGGCTTATAAGAAGCAATTTACGGTATGTTATCGGAGCATTAGTCATAGAGTTTACCATGTATGCTGATCAAAATCACATCAGTAACTGTATTATTATTATTATTATTATTATTATCATTAACATATTTTTCTCTTTTTATCGGCATAGGCAAATCCCCTTTAATATTTTTTTAGAGTAATAGCGGCTTCTTGTTTAATTCATTTTTTCACTCATCCCATTTTTTTTCTCCCATTAGAGGCTGGGTATATAGCCACACCCATCTGCATTGTGCAGGCCGCCATGGTGATCCTCGAAGAAACCTTACCAAACAGGTAATACTTTTGGTACCGCACGTTTTCATGATCAAATCTTCGTAAAACGTTTCTATGTAAGTTGCACTGCAAAATCTTTAATTTGTACTTTATGCGTTTTTGTTGATATCTCATCCGCTGCCCGAACGTCATGCCTTTGTTAGGCAGACTTTTTAATTGACGACTTTAAAGTGTGAAAAAAAAAAGCCTATGTAACTTTGTTTAATAATAGTTCAAAAGAAACAAATTCTCAGTAACTACCAGCGTGCAGACTCCACTCTTCCCTTTTCCGAAGAAAAGTTAAAAGAAGACGTAAACTTGCACTAGGAACCAGCTGTTACTTCTAACGCGAGAAAGTTATGTACGCAACTGAGAAAGTTGCGAAAAAAAAAAACGGATTTGATGTCGGGTTTGCTTCATTGCTTTTGTTGTTGTCGTTGTCGTTGGTGTTGGTGTTAATTAACTTTCTTTTGTACGCTCAAAAAGTAATTGTTCGGCTAACTATTCTAGCTGATTACTGGACGACTTTTTATCCTTGATATATAACACAATTGTTTTGGTTTTACCTTAGCGGTGGAGTTTTGACCCCAGGTGCAGCTTTTGCTGGCACCTCACTGATTGACCGTCTGGATGAACACGGAGTCAAGTTTTCCCTGGTGCGTTGTGAAATTGACAGTTCAATGTGAACCCAGACCAAAGCAGGAGGGTAGAGTAAAAAAAAAAGAGGCGGGCTTATAATGCTTCAATTGTGCAGTCAAACAAAAGATTGAAAAGACGCCTAACATGATCACATAATACAATAGTTAACCAATGTAGTTTCGATGTAGTTTACACGTCGCCAAAACAGCTAGATAAGAAAATAACTGCAGCGAGTGCCCTAGGGTAGCGCTGAGTCAGTGATTCTTGATTAAACTCCGGAGCTGTGTAACAAATTTATCAAAAGTCTAACAGTAGGAGCCGCCACCAATCTGAGTGAACCATAAAGATAACCGCTAAAAGATTTAAAATAAGGTCTAAATAACGCAGCAGATACAAAAGATCGCAAAAGGAGGAACGGGTGGACAAACCTGAAGGAGATTGAACTGGATTTAGTGCAGTTGCGGAAAACTTGTTAACCTAACGATTTTTCAGAGTTCTTTTTTTGTTGTTTGTAACGTTTGATATAATAGAGACCTTTAGATTCGAGGACGATGACGACTACGAGTACAAAAATTGACTTGAAGTTTCTCAGTCGCGTCTTCTCAAAATATAGACTACCCGGAAAGCTTCATTTTACCATTTTTCACCAGAAAAGTTAGCATTGTTATCTTTAGTGAAGGAGGTAACTCACTCTCCTGATCGCAAAATGATAAAACTTTTAACATTTGATATCTTGTTTTCGCCACCACGGCATTCGCGCGAAAACTCGTGGTAAAATGACGACGGCTACCACGATTTCCCGCCAAAATGACGCTGACTCACGCGTGAGCACTACTTAGTTTTGAGAAAATCTCGTAATCGTAGTTTTACTCGTCTTAGAATCTAAAGCTCTCTAATGCTCGGGAGACATTTTTTTGACGCGAAGCTGTGACTTGTAATTCACAAGTAATTTCAAGAGTTCTATAGCGAATAAAGAAGTGTAATTGGCAAAAAAAGTGTGGTAAAAAGTGGCCACCGCCTTCCTGTGAAGTTATAAGTTTCTGGTACCAAAAAGCAAACAAGCTATCAAGTCAGAAAACCATGGATTTTTATCATAACAAAAATAGTTAATGATTTTATGACAGTAAATTTTATCTACATAACAGTAGCCTTCGTTCGAACTCTAACATGACTCCGAGGCTTTCTAGTCTATATTTGACGTGATTTCCTTTTTGCCCAAGTCTCTTCTGGGAATTGAGCGACAATGGGGTCGTAAATTATTTGCAGTTTTGTCCCTAAAACCTCGAAGTCATGTTAGAATTCTAATAGATCGAACAAGGGCTATTATATTATCAAAAATCGTAATAAAACTAAAAAGAAAAACGCTTAGTCTATTAGAAAATGATACCTTTGTAAAACAGTGTTGGTGTATTTGTCCCAAATGATACTCATACAAATCGTGATTTGTTTTTTAATCTATTCAAATCTGGTTATTACTTAAAGGTACAAATTACAATCATTTATATTAAACGAAGGTCAAGTCATCAAACTACGAAAAGTATAGGCCTTACTTAGCGCTAAGAGTTCACCGAATCATAAGTATGGTGGAATCCAGTTTTTACGGACACCAAAGGAACACACCACAACCCCCTGCCAATGGTCTTTCGCTCCAAGGGAAAAAATAAGAGTTTCTCTAAACAGGTTGGACTCACCTAAATGTTCGTTTTAGAGCGATTTTCATATGACCTTAAAATAATTAAGCGCGACCTAAACAAGAAACGAACGTAATTAGAGCAATTTGATGGTTTATTAGGGACTTTAAGATCCAACGACGCGACGGTCTCGAGAACGTCGCTTAAAAAAGTGTATTTGCGTTCTTTCAGTCTTTATAGGGATTATTCGTACCCAATTACTTTGTCAAATGTAGGCGAACCCTCCTGAAGCTGAATTTCAAGCGACCGTATCCAAGCTCAGAAAGAAATAAAATTTCGTCGTTGCTTGTTTACGTCCTCCATAAAACACGAAATTAGGCATTTTCACGTCGAAGTCGTGCAAGAACGGGAAAGAAATGTACAAAAAAAGTGTGATGCACGTGCAAAGCTGTTGTTTTGCTTATAAAACCTATTGTTTTTTGACGTTCTGGTCGCCGTCCGCGTCTTTGGACCTTAAAGTCCCTATTGAACGAATACAAAGGCGCGTGACTCTTGGTCGGTTCATCGAACTTTGTCGAAGTCAATCGATACTTCTTTTTGACGTCATTTTGTTTTCAGCGAAACGATTGGATAAACGAACGATGCTTTTTCCTATCCTTGGGTTTTCTTGTGTTAAAGTGACAAGTCCATGTCTTGATCTTTCCATCTATTGGCTGATAAATTGCGCACACTCACGAAAGTCACTTTTAGTCAAGGTCTTACGATAATTGCTCTGTCGATCGGATGTTCGTGTTTGGTGGGCTCTCGGAATAGACGTTTGAAGTCAATAAATATTATTAATAAAAAGACTAGGCATGATTTCGTTTGTTACAATAAAAGTATACTGAGTGGATACCAGTCGAGTACAAAAATGACCTTTGAAAAATACAAACCCTCGGGCTTATTTTCAGGATTTTTGTGTAGCCTCCTACAAGCAAGCTCTCCGTAAACTACGCCCTTCACGATTTCCAAGCAAAGAGCTTGCTTGCCAGACCGAAGGCAGTCGTAAAAGGAGCTATGACTAAAAGGAATGAAGGGATCGATTCATGGGGCGTCATCCAAAATGTTAGTGGCAATTGCTCCGAGAATAAATTGTTAATCAGAAATTACAGGGTTCGCAGGCACCTTGAAAGCCCTTGAATTTTCATTGCCTTGAAAGTCCTTGAAAATTGCACTCGGTGGTGGAAAGTTCTTGAATTTCAATTCTAACTTTATAGTTTAAGTAGAATTCCAAAGGATAAGGAGTAAACGCAGAAAGACCTTCCGGATAAAATTACTCATGTTGTAGAAGAACTAAAAAAGACACATACTCAAGGCTCTTTTTTTTTGCACTGAATGGAGTCTCTGAAAAATGGGAAATGTGTCCTTGAATTTTTTGTTCAAAAAAGGGTACTTGTAATTACACATTTGAAATGAAGTGCGCACGTAAAAATAACCTTTTAAAAACACGCATCCGCTTTTTCTGTCTTTATAGGCAACTGAAGCGCGCGTGCGTCACTTCAGAAGCATATAACCCCGAAGCGCATAACTTCCCCCTATATGTTCAGAACCAAGCTCGGGTTTTTTAGCGGGCGCAGCCGTCCAATCAGAAGCACGGAAAGTTATTTTGCCCAAATATGGAATCAGAGAATTCAAGGCTAAAAACTTTGAGCTTGCAACGCTTATACATGTAATTTCTACGGCCGAAAGAAATCGTTTCGTGGCATAAAAGGTAAAGTAATTATGTTGCTATAAAATGCATCCCTGGCAAAACATAAAGAGCCACAAAGTTATAAGCAGTATGACTTGAAAACATCGACCAGCGACGAAGTAAGACAAGGATGTGTACGTTTCTTCACGATATCGCAAAGCCTCTCGCCGAAAATAGCAAAAGGCATCAGCAGCCTGCAGCTGTTTGACCGACAAAGATTATCCTCAGGCTACTAGATGCAAACCCATCTACCACGACAAGCCAGTTATCTGCAACCTCTGTTCTCATTCAGCAAAACCAGCATTGCGACTGCAAACAAAATGATATGGCAAGCTTTGCAGAAGCGTTGTTCAAGGCGCCGACTAAGTCGGAACGGAATCTTTTGTGACTGTAGATTTTTTAATTCACCCAGAACAGTACGCGAACACATGTATGGCAGTTTTGATTAGACGCGTGACATGTGAAAGTTTGTTTTCTTTTTGAGGACAAAGAAAAGTTTTAAGCTGCAAAATTTTCCGTCGAGGACTTGTTTCTTTCACGGCGAATCGGAGCGCTCGTCCCTTTCTGAACCGCGACCAAGTCAGCAACCTTTTTAAAGAATTTTCAGGTAACTTACATTTTACACATTTTGCTCGAGGAAAGTACGTTATTGAAAGGAAATTTATGTATTTATAAATGTTTCATAGACGTTTTATAAATTTTTGATAGAGTTTTCAAGATAAACTGGGAAATGCGCCCGATCTGAGACAGATAATTTAAGTCAGTGTGTTACTTTTTGCCATGTGCTCAGCCGATTTTACCTGTGGGAACAGATCCACGATCCAGTCAGTGTAAACTCATGGGTTTACGAATAAATATTTTCAAGAAACAATTTGTCTGTTTATTGTTTTCTGTTCGTTCATCCATAACATTAGTTGAAAACGTGATCGACGGCATCTAAGTCTCGTTACACGCATTACAACTGCGAAGATGTAAGCCAATTTTATGCAATTTTTACTTTCGAGTTCAGCAACTACTGAATTTTATTTGAAAATATGTGTTACTAGTTATTCTAGATAGATAGTAAGTGAATTTTTAAAGGTAATTAGCGCTAATGGTCACGCAAAAACCGTTTTTGAAGTAACAACTTTAAGAAATCGCTTCTCTTACGGTGCATGTCATTTGTAATCGACTTTGCCTTGTTAGGAGAACTAACTCAGTCCTGGTCATTTGGGGATTAATACTGTATTACGTTTTTCGTAAAATATTACCTCGTATTAAAACAGTAAATGCTTTTTGCACCACATCATTTACATCGCGATACAAGTTTCGCGCGACAATCTGGCTTATCAGTAATTCCATATTAGGAAGTAAATTTTGATTGGTTCCCTAAAAAACCCGAGCTTTGCGACAGAGTTATACGCTTCGGGGTTATATGCTTCTGGTCACTTGCATAGGCCCAGTTTCGGAGTACGTGTGTCTTGGTTTTCATTCTGCTCTACCAAATTCTCGTACCTAGAGCCCGTCTTTCTTTTGGTCACGTGGTCTTGAAACGAATTGAGCAATAAATTTGCAGCATTTAGTTCGAAGAGAATACAAAACAAGGCTCTAGATAAGAAGAGTGAAGACGGTTTTTGTTTCAGGTTTCCCTCGTCAAATTATTTTTTTCTTTTTTTTTTTTTTTCTTAATATATAATTGTAAACATCTTGGGTAAATTTACGCCAACTCCATAGCACGTACCCGAGACACCATGGGCGAGCCATTTTTTATACGTTTCCTTAGAAAACGCCGCGAACCGTTTCCGTGAGAAGCTGGGTCACCCTTTTGCCCTGGTAAGGTCACATTCCTAGCCAAGCCGGGCCAACTTTTCTGCACACAGTTTGGCTCGCCCAACAGAATCAAGTCCGTCAAGACAAGGCATGCGCGAGCGCTGTTTCTTTTGGTCACGTGGTCGTTACAAATAAAGCCGAGTGGCTCTGGGGCGGGAAAGGGTGAACTTTTTTTCTCATATAAACGCTAGCTTTAATAAGCTGATGCGGCTGGGAGGGTGACCCTTCTACCAGTGAAAGGTTTTCTCCATATAAGTCTGTCTTCTTGTCCATTTTCACATAAAAATGACATTTTTTTTCATTCGAAATTGAAACTCATTGTCATTTCAATTCACCATTTACATAGACCATAATGCATCTTGTCCCCCCCCCCCACCCCCCCAAAAAAATGGATAACCATTGTTTCCAATTTCTCCTGGGTAATACAGTGTTCCCAAGAGAAATCAAAGACAATGTTATGCAAAATGTTGGGGGGTAAACACGGTGAATTATGGTCTATGTGTAAATGTTGAATGGGTGGCAATTAACAGACCTCGCTTTCATCAACAGGTTAAGGGCAACTCGGAGATGGGTTATTTACATTTAAATGGCAACGGCCAAGCGCGGAGTGGAAAGTCGGAAACGGAGGCTTTTGAAAAAGCTGATGGCCCAGTCCCCTCAATGTAACGCTTAGCGAGACCTTGCTAACTCAGGATATCTAACACAAACAATGAACATAACAATTGATCGGAACGGATCGCACAGAACACAGTTTGACTTTGCTCTTGGAAATCGTGCATTGCGCGCGCAGCGTAAAGGTCAGTCAGTAATCTGCTAGCAGGTAACTAATCTGTGAGTTGCGATGTAATTTTGATTCTAGAAGGCTTCGTCAACAAGGGGTCTGGGAGGTCTAGATCAGGTTGAGATATTT
Source organism: Porites divaricata (assembly GCA_038088405.1). Classification (NCBI taxonomy): domain Eukaryota; kingdom Metazoa; phylum Cnidaria; class Anthozoa; order Scleractinia; family Poritidae; genus Porites; species Porites divaricata. The sequence goes on from JBBMOI010000021.1 coordinate 2,573,923, forward strand.
CCAGAATTAACTGCAAGCCAATGAGAAGATTGGCAGCGACTGCAATGTATAATAATAGTGCTAATATTAGTTGTGCTATTTTTATTTTTGCTCCATGTCATCTATTCTGTAATGTATACCGCTCCAAGTCCTTAAGTGGTCCCAGTTATCTCCAATGATATTTATCCAGTTATTTACAATCCACTTATGGCCCTTGATGACGTCGCATCCACCGTGGTACGATAGCGAGTCGAGGTTGGACATCCAGCCATTTGATTGGTCGATAATGTGATTGTACCACATTATCGCGGTACCGCGTTTCGGTGTTACTCTTAGGTTTGCTCTGAAACAGTAAGCGCTCAGATTTGAGAGATAATTGGATTTTCGTGTCCACATCTGCAAAATAAAGAAATAGACTAACAGTCAATCACTTGTGGTGGGAATAATGTTAAAGAAAAAAGCACAATAAACGCCATATGTGGTTTCAGTTTGTTGTTGGTTCTCTCCCTTGCTCCAAGAGGTTTTTTTTTCTCCATCAGTCACTCTGGTTTTCCCCCTTTCCTCAGTAACCAACACTTCCACGCATGGACATGTTTAAACGATTTTTTTTTTATGAACCTGGCCTAAGTGCTTCATGGTAAGCAAATTACAATAATTTACAACAAATTAATATTTACTCGGATCCGTGAGTCAGGGAAAAAAAAAAAACTAGTGACCGACTCTTATAGTCTTATAGAACTGACCGTTAATAAAGAGTTAACTATATAAGATTTAAGAGCACTTTTCGTAATTTCAGCACTCTCAACTTGCCATGTATATACAGGTTCGGCTTAATGATCAGCAAAGAGCGCAAGAATGAAGGATCCCCTGTGCATTGCTAAAGTTGGTAAAACTCATGTAGGGGTGGAAGGGCTGGAGAAAAGGAGATTTTGACGGAAACACCGCACAAGTCGTACATGAAGGTAATATATATATTTAGCCAGGGCTAAAAGCGAAGCTCCTGTTAATAAATTTATGATTTATATCAAACAATAAACTTGTAATCCACAAAGTAGTTAACTTTACTTTTGAGGGAAAGGGAAGTGGTTTTAGAGAAGAAATAAATTGGTTTAATTGCAAACAATCCAAAAGTGAAACAAATCTTACGTCGAGTTAATAGTCTTATATGTGCACCCAAAAAAAGAACAATCACGCACCCGTTTGATCACGGAAGGTTAGGCTTGGATTAACCCAGTCGTCCACCTACGCTACCTTCATTGGAGCTCCGCCCAAAAAGTTTTGGAACAACCACTTTCAGTGTTGCTCATGCGCCTGATCATTTTGAGTTGACGGTTTAGATTGGGTCTTTATTGGATAGAGTTGCACTATGGAACTGTTTTGCGGACGCCATCATTTCTTCTCTTTTAACCATTACAAGGTTGTGCAAGAAACTGGGGCAAATTTCGTCCCAAAAACTTTCCCACATTGCAATTCGACACAATTTTGCCCAGTTCCCCGCACTCGCGACCTCAAAATGACCAATAGGCGAAATCACGTTTGGGGGCAAGGGTTTTAGAATTTTCTTCGTTGGAGCTGCTAAACGATGAAATAATAAAAGAAGAAGTTGAAGGTAACCAGTAGTTAGATAGCTTGGCCGTAACGTTTGATACGTGCATTCGTGGCATCACTGAGCAAGCTGGTGGAAACTTAACAGCCCATGACTGTAAATATCGAGAATCGCTGGCCAGGTTAAAAAAATCGAAAATTCTGATAATTTGTCAGAAAAACTCCTTTGGGAAACTATCTTCGAAAAAAATATTTTCAACTTTCAAGAATCTATAGTTTTCGAGAAAATGAGGAAAAACGAAAATAGCGGTTTTTACCTAATTAATTATGCAAAAATTAGAGAAAAAATGACCTACTTTATCGCGTCTGCGCCGAGGCAAGATTCAAAGCTATAAAACAAAAATATTTTCGTTTAAAAGAATTCTATCTTTTCTTTCTATCCATGGTACGTTTTAAACCATAAACTTGATTTTGAATTTTTTATGGTTTTTTAAACACTACCACGAAGCGCACTTTTTAAAATGGCTAAAAAATGAGCAACTTCAGAGGCAAAAAACTCACCTTGGTATGTGTGATACCTAGCCAAAATGTATACTAGGACAAAGCACAGCTCTTATATTAACAGAATATGAAATAAAAAATCTGGGTACCCCGGATTCGCTTTCACAAAATAAAAAGTTTCGTGACCACTAGTGGAAAATGTCACAAATTTGCATAAGTCAAATTTGTAGAGAAATGTTGCGGCAGCCGGTTTTGTTTCAATTCAGGGTCAGTATGTAATGTTCGGAAACATCACGAAGCAAGAAAACGTTTTTTGATAAAGTTTATGTTAAAATATCAGAGTAATTGACCGTCCAAAAAAAAAAATAATAATAAAAAACGACCTCGAAGAAGCGTTATATAAAAGCGCTGAATTATTATGTAAACTATATCCCGTCTCTCGTTTCTTTTCCTAACTTCCTTGTATCTGCATCCATCTGTATCGTCGTAAATTCGCCTCCGGTATATCTAAAATAGGTAGGGACGTTTTCCTTGAAATTTTATTTTGAAGGAGGTTTTTTGCGAACGGGATACACTGCGTGAGAGAAGTCATAAACTACAATCATCGTCAAAAGTGTTGGGAAAGTTGCCCTTTTTACGTCTTCTTTTCCTTCCTCCCCCCACCCCTGGCCCAATGTTGATCAAAACGTTAATGTTTGTGCGGGTAATTGTTCTGTTATATCCTAACATTGAATAGGGGGGACGGGGGATGTCATAGTTTGCATGCGGTTTCTCTACATGAGCGCATGCGCATCAATGTCATGCATGTAGCTCGCTTGCTAAAAATAAAAAAGTTGTCGTCTTGATTACCTTGAGTCTTACCATCCTAATCAGAAAACACAACATGGTGTCAGAAGTGGGATCCTTTCCGTGAGTACACTACTTAAACTGTGATTTTCGCCGCGAGTTTGGGCACCAGGCCGGTGCATATCCACGTCTTTGATCGATATTCAAAAACAACAAACATGGCGGAGCTAGCCGGATTACCAATTCCCCACATGGACTGGTCCTCATCGGACGCACCGCAAGCTCTCAGAAAATTCAAAAATCTCTGCCAGCTGTATTTCTCCGGCCCGTTAAAGGAAAAGAGTGAGCCAGAACAGATAAGCTTCCTGCTCATTTGGGCAGGCGATGAAGGCCGGGAACTAGCCTCCACGTGGACGCTGACAGCTGACGAAAGGAAGAAACTCGACACGTACTGGACAAAATTTGAAAACTATGTGGCACCGAGAAGTAATTTCAGACTCGCCCGATACAAACTCCGCACCATCAAGCAAGAACCGAGCGAAGCAGTCGATTCCTTCCTCAAAAAAGTACGTATCTTAGTGAAAGAATGTAAGTACACAAGCCCTGACGAGCATATCATTGACGCCCTAATCTTTGGATCAAACAACCCGCGTGTGCAGTCAAAACTTCTTGAACATGATGAAACCTTGACACTTGACAAAGCGATAAACATTGCGAGAACACAAGAAGCTACAAGTAACCAGTTGCAGGACATCAGAGGCAGTCAAACTACAATGGTCAATGCCCTGAGGCAGGGTCCACACACGGGGCAGCCCCCAACACAGGGAACCCAGGCTAAAGACGACAAATGTGGAAATTGTGGCAATTTTCATGATCTAGCTCGGAGATCATTATGCCCAGCATATGGAACAAAGTGTGAAGCCTGTGGCAGATACAACCACTGGAAAGCTGTGTGCCGCTCTCGCCCAAGAGTAAAACAGCAGGACCATGGGCAACCCAGAGGCCGATGGCAAAAGAAAAGGGAGAACATTCATGCACTTGACACAGCTGAGCAAAGCGCTGAAGCTCCACCACCAGAGAACACACCAAACATGCTGGATATTCCACAACACAACACTCCACAACTGTACTTTCACTCCTTGTACATAAACAGTGTCTCCGAGAACGACAGACAAGCTTTATTACAGCTACAAGTGGACTCAGGTCAAGTAACAGCACCCCTACTATGCAAAATTGACACTGGAGCAGAGGGGAATGTCATACCCGTGGACATATACAAACGTCTGTGCCCACAGTCAAGCTACAGCCCAGAAGGCACACCGCTTGGACTAACTCCCTCAAGTACAATGATTACTGCCTTTGGGGGTCACACCATACCACACTATGGCATCTGTGATCTCACCTTGTCACACCATGGCCACTCTAAATCGTATGCCTTCCATGTAGTGAGCACCGCAGGCCCAACAATTCTGGGCCTCCCGACCTGTCGCGATATGAAGCTTGTCACCCTTAACTATGGTATCGCCACCACACAGACCGAGGAAGCACCTATACCAAACCAACAGGGCTGCCCAGATGCAAAATCAGAGCTTTTTTGCCAGTATCAGGATTGCTTCCAGGGAATTGGATGCTTCCAGGGGGAGTTTCATATCACCCTAGACCCCACGGTTCCCCCAGTCATCCACCCACCACGACGAGTACCCGAAGCGCTACGTGAGCCTCTTAAGAGAGAACTTGATGCACTTGTTGAACAAGGCATCATAGCACAAGTAGATGAGCCCACCGACTGGGTGAACTCACTAGTTTGTGTGACCAAGGCCAATGGTACGCTTCGATTGTGCTTAGACCCAAAAGACCTCAATCGTGCCATCAAGCGCCCACATCACTGCACCCCAACATTGGACGATGTACTTCCAAAGCTAAATGGAGCCAAATACTTCAGTATCGTAGATGCCCGAAGCGGATATTGGAACATTAAGCTTGATCATGCCAGCTCCTTGTACACAACATTCAACTCACCTCACGGCAGATATAGGTTCCTACGGCTTCCCTTCGGTCTGATCTGTGCCCAGGACATCTTTCAGAAGAAAGTTGATGAAACCTTTGGAAATCTGCCTGGTGTAACCGGCATCGCTGATGACATCGTCATCTATGGATGCGACCTCGTTGACCATGATACAAACCTGAAAGCAGTTATGGAACGTGCTCGTGAAACCGGTCTCCCTTTCAATGCAGACAAATGCAAGATAAGATGTACAGAAATACCATTCTTTGGCCACACCATCAGCTCAAACGGCCTCAGACCGGACCCACAGAAGGTGGAAGCAATTAGCAACATGGACCCCTCCACGAATCTTGCTGACCTACAAACCTTTCTTGGCATGACACAATTCCTCAGCCGTTACCTGCCCAACCTGGCAGCACACTCAGCCATCCTTTGGGACCTCAACAAGAGAAGCAGTGAGTTTCAGTGGCAGCCCCAGCACCAGCTAGCCGTAGATAAGATTAAGAAAGCCATCACATCAGCCGGTTCGTTACAGTACTTTGACAGTACAAAACCAGTGACCATCCAAGTTGACGCATCCTCGCGTGGCCTTGGTGCAACCCTGATCCAAGACAATGGCCCCATCGAGTATAGAAGCAAGCTCTTGACAGAGACAGAATCACGCTATTCAAACATTGAGAGAGAAATGCTAGCCGTGGTACATGGTCTTGAGAAGTTCCACTACTATGTATATGGAAGACGCGTCACTGTTGAGACAGACCACAAGCCGTTAGAGGCAATCTTCAAGAAACACCTTGCAACAGCTCCTCCACGCATCGCAAGGATGATGCTTAGGATCCAGAAATACGATGTAGACATCAAGTATGTCCAAGGAAAGAACGTCCCACTGGCTGATGCGCTGTCCAGGATCAGCCCCTGTCCTGGTGATACAATTGAAGGGCTGGACGTATCTGTCCATGAACTGCACCTCCACCTGAATGCAAGCCCAACAAGGATTGCTCAGATTAAAGAAGAAACAGCTAAGGATGAGGTACTCCTCTCACTTCGTTCAACCATCACCCAAGGATGGCCCGACACAAGATCAGATTGCCCAGCACACCTTCATGCATTCTGGAATTATCGTGACGAACTAACCGTCGCAGATGGAGTAATCCTGAAAGGTACACGCATTCTCATTCCGAAGAGCCTACAGGCTGACGTATTGCAGCAATTACACTATGCACACCAAGGAGCAGAAAAATGCAAACTCCGTGCTAAGGGTTCAGCGTTCTGGGCCAACATAAACCGCGACATAGAAGAGATGGTAAAATCCTGTGCTCCATGTCAACATAATCAAAATATGAACTTGAAGGAGCCCCTCATACCTCATGACATCCCACAGAAACCATGGCACACACTTGGATGTGACCTATTCTTTTGGGACAACACACCCTATTTATTGTTATCTGACTATTACAGCAAATTCCCGCTGGTGCGAAAGTTGAACAATATCCGGTCAGACACAACAATAGCACACCTGAAATCCATTTTTGAAGAACACGGAATCCCAAATAAACTTGTCACTGGCAATGACACTCAGTTCACCTCTGCATTGTTCCAAGAATTCTGCAGCACTTATGGTTTCACCCACGTGACAACAAGTCCGTACTATCCACAAGCCAATGGTTTCATTGAGAGAACCGTACAGACTGTAAAGAACCTTCTCCAGAAATGCAAGGAATCTGGTGCAGATCCTCATCTTGCCATGTTATGCCTTCGCAGCACCCCACTTGACCACAACATCGCATCACCAGCAGAGCTCTTAAACTCCAGAGTATACCAAACAAACCTCCCTTCTGTATCTAAACCAGGCCTGTCCTTATCTGCAGACGGAGACGTAAACACCAAGCTCCAAGCACGGCAAGATCAGCATAAATCACAGTATGACAGGTCTTCCAAGCCCCTTCCTGCCATACACCCTGATGACCCAGTGCGTGTACTTAGCCCACACAATCACAAATGGGAACCTGGTATTGTCAAGTGTAGCACACAGGCCCCTCGTTCATATATGGTCACCATGGCAAATGGCAGTACCCTCAGGCGAAACCGCAGTCATCTTCGGCCAACAGGAGAGAGAATTTGTATCCAGAGCAACAACCCCAGTGATGAACCATCGACACTCCTGGATGAAGTCGATAGCACCACGCCCAGCACCTTATCAAGTGAGAGTTTCCCTACGTGTGAACAGACCACACTGGCACCTGCCAGTACACCACAGTTGAGAGATCCAGCTCCAGAAGCCCCACTCCGCAGATCCTCAAGGCTTGTCAAGCCCCCTAACAGATTGGACTTATAAACTGAACAAAACTTGTTGCCTTTTTTTTTTTGTTTTTGTTGTTGTTGTTTGTTTTTGTTATTGTTGTTACTGTTACTATAGCTCCTGTAAGGAGGGGGATGTCATAGTTTGCATGCGGTTTCTCTACATGAGCGCATGCGCATCAATGTCATGCATGTAGCTCGCTTGCTAAAAATAAAAAAGTTGTCGTCTTGATTACCTTGAGTCTTACCATCCTAATCAGAAAACACAACAGGGGATATTTAGCAAAAGAGAAAACTCTCTTTTTTCAGGGTTAAAATGGACTACTGTTAAGTTGCACAACCTTCCCAACTACTTTTGTCTGTGATTGTAGCAATCAAAGTAACAATGTCACGCAACGACGTCTCGTGCAGCTCCGCCTTCTTTTACTGATTTTTTTCCTCCTTATGAAATTTTACGGAAACTTTGCTTTGAACAGACAATGCGTTGTTCGCGACATCATTTGTTTCTCAGTAGTTTATTTTTTTTTCAGAAAGAAGGGATACTAACTTTGCATGCCTGTCAGTCACGCACTAAATGTTAGCATTTTCTTGTCAGAGATGATGAAATCTGATTTTTTTTACTGCGTATTACAAACAACAAACCGTCCCTTGTTAATTTTTTTGCTTTTTCACAAATAGGGGTATGATTAGGCAGCTACCAAAGGCCCTAGGAAACAGCTACGTGATCGTAGTTCATACGGTCCAGCGGTTTCTCTCCTCCGAAAGTTCATCGCGGAGTTGTACCACCTGCCAGCGCCGCGCCTTAGTGTGTAAATCTATACGCGAAACCCATGAACCAAAACAAGTTCCAACCGACGCCACCGAAGAACTGGAAAAGGAGTCTACAGGCGAACCTCCCGAAAGCGACCACCCAAAATGCGCAGACTTAATGGTCGCTAACGGGAGGTGGTCTCTTGCGAGAATCGAACCACAAACCACAAACCACAAACCACAGGAGGTTTCTTTGAGAAGAGAACTGGACACATCCACTTCATGGAAGATAATTTATTGCATGCAATTTCCAAGTTACGATATGTGCAGTTCCATGTTGTTGTTGTTCCTACCACAAGAGATCAGAAAACTCGTCAGGTGGTCGCTTACAAAAGGTTAAAAACAATGTAAAATCATTAAACAGTCAGTACCAATTAGTGGTCGCGGGCGCTCACAGGAGAGATTCCAACTGTAAGACTTAACTGGGTGGGTTTTGGTGTTTTGGATGGGTGGTCACACATGGAGGTTCAACTGTACTCCAACAAAATAAATCACCTTTCACGACGATGCGACCAGGATTTGTAATAAAAATATTGGGGTTATTTTTAATAACTCTCTATCGATGTTGCCGCACGTTACTGCTGTTTGCAAGTCTTCGTTTTTTTCATTTACGCAATATTTTTAAGATTCGCAAGTTTCTCTCTCACGATACATGTAAAACTCTAATTCATGCCTTTGTTACTGCAAGGATCGACTATTGTAACTCATTGCTCTACGGTCAGCCTAAATGTATCTTGAAACGTTTACAGAGTGTCCTAAATAGTGCTGCTAGGCTTATTCACCTTACTAGTAGATATGAGCATGTCACGCCGTTGCTTATTCAACTTCATTGGCTACCAATTGAACAAAGGATAACTTTCAAAATTGCAGTAATTACATTTAAGGCGCTTCATGGTGCTGCACCTAGCTATATCACTGATCTCATCAAGCCTTATACACCTGGTAGACTTCTTAGATCCTCCAATCAACTTTTACTTTCTACGTCTAAATTTAATCTTAAAACTTATGGTGGCCGGTCTTTTACTATTGCTGCACCTTCTGTTTGGAATGCACTTCCATTCGAACTTAGATCTTGTAATTCCCTTTCTTCTTTTAAATCTAAGCTCAAGACTTGGCTTTTTATAATTGGTTATGATGTTGTAGTATAGAATGACGATGTTTTTATAGGATGACAATCATGCAGTTTTGTAGGTTTAGGATTTTGTTGTTATTTTTATTATGTAAAGCGCCTTTGACCATTGGGAATTTTTATAGGATGACAATGTACTTTTGTAGTTTTGTAGGTTTAGGTTTTTGTTGTTATTTTTATTATGTAAAGCGCTTTTGGACCATTGGGAATTAGCGCTCTATAAATATTGTATATTATTATTATTATAAGACTCCTTGTTCACCGCTTTTGAGCTACTCTAACCAACTCCCACCCATGTCGAATGCTTGCAAAACGTAGCATCATCTTGAAAAGAGAAGTATCAGAAAGGTCATCCTTGACGCCCCTGGCCTATCGCAGTATGTGCAACGAACTTATATCGACGTAAGTACCGTTTATTAACCGGGCAGTCAGGCGACGTAGAGTAAAAGCCTAACTTGACTACGTTTTTCAGTTTACAGCAGACCCGAGTTTTGTTTAAAGAAATACCTGCCTTTTGCTCAGGAGTATTAACGTCAGTACCCACAATGTCCCAGCTCGTGCCTTCACACCGGAACGTCCGATCGAATCATTGTTTAGTTGATAGTTACCCTTCTCTTCCTCTTCCCGACTTATCTAGGAAGATCGAAGGGCCTCTGCTCCTGCTCGCAGGGTAGTTGATAGCGACCAAGGAGCTAAATAACAGAGCGAGGTAAGTAAGTGGCATCGGCGGTTTTATTTACACCTAACCGTTTCCCAAAGTAAAGAAGGAAAGAACTTCAGACAAAGGGGAAGAAGAGTTATGCGATAAAACTGCTCTTAAATTGATGTTTAGCTATGGCTTATGCGAGGGGCTGGGGACTATGTAATTGTTGAATAACATGTGCCGTTACCAAAAAAGATACGGAAAAACATTTTTTCCTTGGTTTGGAATTTTGACCATGAAAATTTTAGCTCTAGCCATTTGTGATACCAGGCAAAAAAATCCAATATTTAGACATTTCGCTCTTAGCAGCAGGCCCTCCAATTAATGACAGTATCTAATATTACATATCCGCAGGAGCGAAACATGACAACAGCTGGTTACAGATTGTCAATGTGTGAGGCGGGGGTTCTGGGCTCCCTGTGACAGTTCTTGTCAAGAAGAACCCAAATCAGTATACTATACTTGCTGTTTTAGGTTGATTTTGTGCTATAACTTACTGCCTTTACCCAGTCAAAAAATGTTCAGTGTAGATTTACATGTGGGGTATGAAGAAGATATCATTTTATCGGGGAGCACTAGCCAAAAATATCTTTTTGGATGATGCATTTAAACTTGAAAAAGATAGCCCAATTTTTCCCATTTTCAGTCCATGTCCATCCTGGCAATCAGAAGCAAGAGAACGCGACAGGAAACAGTTTCAGTGCCTAAATATCATCCTTACATAAAAAAAAAAAAACTGGACGATAATTTTTGGAACTAAATTGATGCGAAATGAAGACCATATCAGTTTTTTAAAATGAACTAGCAATTAGCCTGAAATGGCCTCTTTAACTCTTTTTTGACGGCCAATTTTAGTAGAAGAAAACCCCGCCTTTTGACCAAATCCTCCTTTGTGGTCCGGCTTTCAACCAGTTAGTAGCCTGCATAACAGGCGTTATTTTTTTCGCGTTTTTGCAGGAGAGCGAAGGCAAGCGCGAAGTGAGTGAGAAGCGGCAGACAAGCGCGACGGAGAAGACGTAGAAAAAACAACGGCATGTCCACATACATTGTTTTTTTGCATTCCGCCCCAGACATACCCCTCTCTCCTCACTCGCTTCGCTTGCATTTGCTCGCCTGACAAAAGCATGCACGCCTGTTATGCAGGCTAGCCAGTTAGTATGGGAATGGCTGAAAAAGAGATTTGCAACACAAGACTGCTCAATTGGACGTACACTAATTTAGAAGCTTTTTTGGCGCGTTCACAGAAGCCAAAATTTGGACATCTCTTACGAACCTATATCGATCTTTCTCTCCCGCTCTCTTTTTTTCCCTTTGCCTTTCTTCTACTGTAATTGCTTCAGCACTTGATCGTCTTCCCATTGTCTTTGTTTTGCAAGGAAGTTTGGCTGGCTAACTTTTCAGGAAAGGGACATTTAATTAATCTGTAGCGAATAGAAGGTGAATAAAGAAATTGGAAGTAGATTTTTTTACCCCAAATGTTGCTTTTTTTTGTGTGTGACTCTCTCAAGATACATGAAGATAGGTGAAAATTTGCTAAATGAGGTACCAGTGGAAAAATCCATCCTTGTTGATTTTGATCAGTTTATAACCTTGTTGAATAAATGGAAAGCTAACTGGGTTCATGAAGGATATCCATGGTTAAAAAAAAAACCAAAACGACCCCAGTGTCGGCAGTACTCCCTCCATCTGATTTACTTTTTCTATTGAGAGGACAATTGCAAGGATCCGTGAGGGTCCGTTCAATGAAGGTTTTAACTAATCAATGGCACAATTACGGGTCGGTCCACTTGGCGATCTTTGACCATCTTTGGGTGTTCGAAATCGTGTCTGAACTTAATAGTGTTGAACGCACGAACAGTGAAGAGGCAGAAAGAGCAGGAGGAAGAATTTCAGAAAAGAGAGAAAAGGGGGCTATGATTACTTTAATCTCGTCTTTACTTACGTTATTTTTAATATGCGAGACGTGACAATTTCACCAAAGTATAACTTTGAAAAACTACTGAGAAAATTAACTATTTCGGATTTTTGTTGATTGAAAACTTACAGGGTATGATGTATAGTGTTATTAATGGCAAATCCCCCAAAATGCCTTGACGAATGAACTATCGGTACCATAAAAGCATGTGCGCACTCCAAGAAAGATGTATGACGGTGAAATTCATTCAGGTGAATAAAGTAAAGTTAACTTATCTGCCATGAATAGTATTTCTTTACACACTGCTTCATAAGCTCACATTTTTTTATCGTATCCGGTAAAAATAAAGTCTGACTGTGATGAATTTGACAACGGTCACGCAATTGCAGAATACAGTACTCCAACACCCAACAACAATTGCTGAACAACCTTAATTTTATAATGTACAATTAAGAAGAGCTACCATACAAATTACAAAACATCTAACATTAGCTATTCTCTTGGTTATGCTATTTCAAACTTCAAATATTGCGTGATGCTAACTTGTATTGAAATGCGTCCTTGTGTTCTCACGCAGTGTATCCCGTTCGCAAAAAACCTCCTTCAAAATAAAATTTCAAGGAAAACGTCCCTACCTATTTTAGATATACCGGAGGCGAATTTACGACGATACAGATGGATGCAGATACAAGGAAGTTAGGAAAAGAAACGAGAGACGGGATATAGTTTACATAATAATTCAGCGCTTTTATATAACGCTTCTTCGAGGTCGTTTTTTATTATTATTTTTTTTTTGGACGGCCAATTACTCTGATATTTTAACATAAACTTTATCAAAAAACGTTTTCTTGCTTCGTGATGTTTCCGAACATTACATACTGACCCTGAATTGAAACAAAACCGGCTGCCGCAACATTTCTCTACAAATTTGACTTATGCAAATTTGTGACATTTTCCACTAGTGGTCACGAAACTTTTTATTTTGTGAAAGCGAATCCGGGGTACCCAGATTTTTTATTTCATATTCTGTTAATATAAGAGCTGTGCTTTGTCCTAGTATACATTTTGGCTAGGTATCACACATACCAAGGTGAGTTTTTTGCCTCTGAAGTTGCTCATTTTTTAGCCATTTTAAAAAGTGCGCTTCGTGGTAGTGTTTAAAAAACCATAAAAAATTCAAAATCAAGTTTATGGTTTAAAACGTACCATGGATAGAAAGAAAAGATAGAATTCTTTTAAACGAAAATATTTCTGTTTTATAGCTTTGAATCTTGCCTCGGTACAGACGGGATAAAGTAGGTCATTTTTTCTCTAATTTTTGCATAATTAATTAGGTAAAAACCGCTATTTTCGTTTTTCCTCATTTTCTCGAAAACTATAGATTCTTGAAAGTTGAAAATATTTTTTTCGAAGATAGTTTCCCAAAGGGGTTTTTCTGACAAATTATCAGAATTTTCGATTTTTTCAGTCTGGCCAGCGATTCTCGATATTTACAGTCATGGGCTCCTAACGATCCTCTTGCGATGAAAAGGCGCCTATGGTTTCTAAACGGTATAAATTCGACATTAGTGTAGCGAAAGCTCGAAAGTGACTCGTCATATGGCATCATTTGGCAAACCTATTAAACAGAAAACAATATCCTTTTAAGGGCTGCCATGTTTGTCTCCAGAAAAGGATGACAGCTGGATTGGAAGGCGCACGGTGTGCGTTTTCCAAGTTCAGTCCAGTAGCGTGCTTTTCCTGATGGAAAAAAAAAAAATAATTGACTGTAAGCGTCGTAGTCATTTCCTCTTAATTGCCGTTTGCATTTCCTCTTAATTGCCGTTTGCTTTTCCCCTTTTTGTGGTTTCCAGCCTGCAAAGCAACATCCGTTGTTCTGAGTAATTATCAGATAGGCGAAGCAGATGCTCAAAGTTTTGTAAGCTTTTGTCGCGCTTTCAGTGGTAACACACAGTTATTCAGTCATCTTTTACCTTCAGACTGAATGAGTGAGATAACAAAGCTAAATTGGCTTGCTCTTGTCCTTCCAAGTTTTTGTTTCGCGAAAATAGTTGCCAAGAAAGTTGATATCGTAGGTGGCACCTTCTGATCAAAAGGACAACAAATTTTATAGTGTCTAAAAATCATTGCTGGCAAAGTTAACAACGGACCAAAGAAAATTATTAAAACTCCAAGTGATTATAAAGCGTCAGCAGACATCGTCAATTAAAACAAAAGTTGCCCTTTGTATGCAGGCACAAATGACATTAACCGGAAAAATCTACAGTACTAGGTTTTCACCATAAATATGAAATGTCCTATTGTTAATGCAAATATGGCAAACGGACTGGCTGATATATAAGGTACGTATTGAGCAACTATCAAATTGGTATTGAAAGTTGTTGACGATTTTGAGAGGTCAATTAATGCAAGCATTGCAAAGAACATTATGATGGGAAAAAATGAATTAGAAAAGATATTTTTTCTCGCCACGATTCCGATTTTTCTCGCGGGATTCATCGGAAACGTGTTGGTTATCCGTATTGTCCACAAAAAACGAACGATGCACACGAAAACTAATTATCTATTAGTAAACTTGGCCTTAAGTGATATTATCACCATTTTTATGGCGCCTCTCTTCTTTTTCTCCCATCAAAGTGGGTATCTAAGTGAAGGATTTGGAAGGATGTCTTGCAAGATCATACCTCTAACTGACATCTCCATTGCTGTTTCATCATTTACTCTAACGGTACTAGCAGCTGAAAGATACCACGCTTTAGTGAACCCGTTCAGGACAGGATGGCAGCTAAATGACGAGAATATCAAGAAGGTTGTTGCTTCTATTTGGTTTATTAGTACACTTCTTTGTCTGCCATTTTTCGTTTTTCAGGAATGGAGCGAATCGCTCTCCACGTGCGTAGGCCCATGGAGCTTACACATGAGTCAAACTGTTAAAGTTTGCGTTTTCATAGATGCTCTATTTGTAACGTGTATTCCAATGTCAGCAATGGCTTACTGTTATGGAGCGTTGATAAATGGTCTGTATTTTAGCAAGACGATCTGTTCGGAAACTACATCTAATGAAAGAGACGCGGAGAAGATCAAACTGGTTGTTACATTTCTTCTAGTTTCTGCTGGGTTTTTCATCGGATATGGACCCTTTACTATTTTTTACACTATTCTCGCAGCAGGGTGTGACAAGCAAATAGGTTTTTTTCTATACTCCGTCTTATCATCTTTGTTTATTTGTATTTTCAACGCTAGTCTGTGTCTTAATCCCGTGTTGTACGCTTTTCGTAGTTCGAATTTTAAGGAAGGCTTCAAGAGCATTCTCTTCTGCCGCAGATCGACGGCATCGAATGAGATAGAGTTATATGGTGTCTAATGATAACTGCCTAATGATAGCTACGTGGATTTGCGCGCAAAGGACGGCGGGAAGGAGAAATCTGTTCTCTTTTGTCCGCGTCTTCCTTGATCTCTCGCCGTTTATCACTAGTCAATCGCTTTTTGTGCTCCTTTGATCGCGACAAAAGAGTAAAAAACAACCTTGGTGGGTGGAGGAGGCAGTAATAATAGTATTTAAAATTTTCATACAAGAAGAGGTGATCGTTCAGGTCAAGAAGAGGCAAATAAGGGCAGCTTTTTTCAATTAGGTGTGTAAGCGGTACTGGGTAGAAAATTAATTTTCCTCCATCAGGCCCCGGTTGTTTAAAAGATGGGTTGTGTTATCCATCCGATTACTCAATATCCAGCAGATAAGTAGTAGGAAAGCCAATGGCGTCATCCACTTGATAGAGATTTATCACTGAGTGGATAGCGCTATCCACCTTTTGAACAACTAGCAAATCAATAGCAATCAACAAGGATACTTGTCTCATATAATACAATCGACTCACTGTCGACTGAAAATAGACTTTTGATATGAAAAGTATAATGGTGAAAAGCTGAACCCTTAGGCTTTTAGGGATAAAAGTGCTAGTGCAATAATGCATTTCAAGCGGATAATCAGCAAGTTAATTAGGCGCTTTCCATTATGCTAAATTTTCTGCAAATTTATTGCAAAACATCAACGCCCTACGTGAAATTTTACGGACAAAGTAGATGATCTCCCAAGGTGGTTCTCATTACTGGTCGGTCAGGTCACACTTAACCTTCTGTTAAAAAAAAATTGTTCCCAGTCCACGGCGTTAGCAATATAAGTAAGCAGAATTTTCCCCTAAACGTTAATATCTTGAACGCTTCGTTCTGGTCTGAAATTTGCGTTTCATTGAACAATGCCGTTTCGTTTTGACTTGTTTAGATCCATGGGTCTCAGCTAGTGATCTTCGTCGATCTTTTGCGATGGGGAGAATCCATTGTTTGCATTGTCAGTAGAAAAGTAATGAAATAACACGGAAAGCCTATAAAGCTAAAGGATACTCTGGGGTCCTTAGCAGAGGTCCGGCGTTTCGCTTCACGTAAGCGCATTCTGAAATCTGGGAAAATTTTGCCAGAGGTATCCGGAATACAGTTTAAAGAATCCGAAATCCCATTAACAATTGGAATCCAGAATCCACGTTGCACTGACTTGGATTCCCTTGCATGGGGCGATGTGTGTTTTCAACATTCGCGCAAAGGACAGTTTATTTTTATTGAACTGAATTAAAGTTTATTAATGACCATAAATAGAAGTTACATATTAAATTAAATTCAAACATACGTGTCATACAAACATTATTTGCTCGCATACTTGTAGCTTGGCTAATCGAGGCGGGCAGAGGAAAACATAAAGTAATTTACTAGTAAGAAATTAATTAAAGGAAAAGGAAATTGAAGACAGGTTTATTTTAGAATTTTTCTTCAAGTCGTTATCAGTTATCAGAATTTCACTCCTAGTACAGAGCTCAACGCAACCCGTCCGCACAGTACCAGAACATGCGCAGAACACAGAACATCACCGTGTTGCCTCAAGATTTTGTTTGTATATATGTATGATCGATCAATATACGCACCTCATGACTAAACGTTTCATTGTCAGCAACCGGGAAAGCAGTCTGGCCACCTTCTTCGACATCATTGAGAAAGTACAAAATAGTTATATACCTTTCGAAATAAGAGTACAAGAGTTAATTTCATATACTTATTAGTGATAGTATGACTATAATGACAACTGTTGACTTAAATTTATGAAAGCGATACAAGTGCTGAACAAAGTAGTCCTTTCCCGAGACGCCTAGAGGAAGCAGTGTATTCATAATCACGAATACTGTGCAGCAAATTACCAGCCAATTTCAGGTACTGTAGTACACATTCAGGTAAATGCACAGTACATAACATTGGAAATATTTCGCCGTTTCTCATTCGCTTGAATTCCTTGGCTAATTCTCATAACCAGTTGGCGTCGACACGGTCAATTTGCGATATTTTGCCAATATATAATCACAGCCTCGCTTCCAGGCAGCGGCGCGGCAGCCTAGCTATATTGGCACCGGTGCAGCACTCAAAAAATAGCTAGAGAGTCCATTGCCAGAATTATCGACTGAATTGAAAATGCAAGAATAAGCCGAAATAAGTATGACATTTTGTGGTGGTATCATGTAAACAAATGTAGAGCCATGAGAGGGAACCGGATTGAACTCGCCGCGGCGCGAAATTCGCCCCGTTGTCATGTATACACCCCCTTAGATTCGGGGACGAGAACGACTACGAGTACAAGATTTGACTTCAAGTTTTTTCGCGTAATATTCGTAAAAAATAGATAGCCCGGAATGCTTCATTGTACTTTTGATTCACCAGGAAATTAGTTAGCACTGCTATCTTTACTAAAGGAAGTTAAGCCCTGTCTCGATCGCAAAATGATAAAGCTTGCAACGTTTGATAACTCGTTTGCGCTACTACGACATCCTTGCTTAAACTCTTGCCAAAATGACGCTGCTTCACGCGTGAGCGATACTCAGTATTGGGAAAATCTCGTACTGGTAGTCGTTCTCGTCTTCTATAGAATCTAAAGGTCTCTGTTATGCAGATCTCGGAGGCTGTTGATTTTTAATTAAAGAAGAAAATAAAAATACACTTTATTGATTCATATTGAATATTACAATTATTTTAATTAATTCATAAGGATATATTCTGTTCCGCTGTAAGTTTCCATTCTGTTTGTATCTTTATGTGTGTGTGCGTGTGTGTGTGTGTGTGTGTAGTGTGTAGTGTGTTACCGACCGATAACTGTATAAATAATCTAATATGTAACTTAATGTCTGCCCATTCTTTTTAGCCCTTATGGTTATTTTGGGCAGGCAGTACTCCATACTAATTTAATGAATATTGTAATTATTTTATAAATTGTGAGTACAAATAAATGGTTGTTGCTGTTGTTGTTGTTGTTGCTGTTATCCACCATGACACGACGTAAGACCTACCTAGACTAAAATTAAATACTTTAACTTCAATTTTACATAAACTAGAGAAACTAAAGGAATTTTAGAGTAGCAACGATTTTTTTACATGGAAAACTATATATATGAAGTGCTTTTTAATAATATGGTGCACGGCTAACCTGCAAATACGACAATTATCCAAGACGAGTCGATCGCAGCAAGAGTCCCCAGCATAGAGTGTGTGTGAATCATAATGGCAGTGGTAATGACCGCCCGGGCCATATCGCACAGCCTACAATAATCAGTTAATATGCAAAAAATCAGCTGGGTCTTTGGTGTGTATTGATAACTCAATAATATTCCCAGCTTCCTGGCTATATTTCTTTTTCTTTGTTGGTGTTATATTGCAACTTTTATCAGTAATACCAGTTATTATATGCCGGCTGATTACCCGAGCAAGCTGGTACTTTCTTCCCCGTTCAAGATTTGCCTGCTTGGTCTCGCATGAAGTTCTCTTGGCAATATATTAAATCCTTCATTGCCCAATCCGAAGAAGCCAGAGAGATATTAACGTACCTTTTTAACGCAGTTGCATACTCTCAATTTTTGCTTTATCAGCGAATAAGGTGTCAGTCTAATAAATCGATACAAAGTCTCGATAACGCATGTGCAAAGTAACGTAACGAAACCCAGTATTCAGGTACCAATATCAAGAGAAAAGTTGATTTGCGGGCGACTAGAGAAGCCCGCACAGCTAATCTCGGGGCTACTATTACACATGCGTGGCACGCAGAATGAGTGGAATGCCTAGAACGTAATCTGATCACAGGCTGTTGAACCTTCTGTCACTTCTAATCTTATCTAGTCTGGGAAAAAGTGTCACTATACCCAAATTTGGGATTCGGTCGAGCCGCGAGGGAAATTATCTTTACTTATAATCAGAAGCACTACACAGATCTCTCTCTCTCTCTCTCTCTCTCTCTCTCTCTCTCTCTCTCTCTCTCTCTCTCTCTCTCTCTCTCTCTCTCTCTCTCTCTCTCTCTCTCTCTCTCTCTCTCTCTCTCTCTCTCTCTTCCCCCCCCCCCTCTCTCTCTCTTTCTCTCTCTCTCTGACGTCATCAGTGTGGAGTTTCTGCAGTGGTTCCAGCCAGACGTCATTTCCCGGGGAATCACAAAATGTCGGCTGTTTTCTCATGCTAAATCTAATCAAAGGACAGCATTGGAGCAAGAGCGTTTACCTTCAGTTGATCTCTCCCGCATGTTCCCCAGTCCTTGGGTTGCACTAACTATATTCATGTAGGGGGATGTATATAAACTGTACTGCGCGTTTTTGTTTTAATACTTCATACTGTGAGACATTTGAAATGGTCGAAATGGGCTGATCGAGATCATGAAAGGAGCCTTACATACCACGGGTGTTTCACTGCCTCTTATTATTTCTATTGGAAGTCCTGTTAGAGCAGCTTTTCTGAAACAGCAGATAAGAGCAACTTTTTATCCTTTTAGCTTTACGACAATTTAAATAAATCTTTTTTTGTTCTCATTTATGTATACATCAAATAAGCATGCAAATATGGGGTAGGTTGCTGGCACACTTTAACTGCCGCGTTGAAAAGAAATTCGAGAAAACTTAACCTTTTCTGCACTCGCTGACTAAATAACTCCAGAAAATTTGAAATATTGTACCAGCTGAGGCTAAGTGATTCTCTCAGACTGGAAGAGGCAAAAGAAATTTTATGCGGTAAAAGAACAGACTGATCGCCAGTCGTTCATTGTACCATCCCCACTTCATTTAGACACAATTATTTATTATTTGTCATTTTTATTTTATTGTTACATCATGTTAGACAAAATTGATTGCGTTTAGCTGTGAATTAGGTCTAGGAGACATTTCGTGAAACACATACCAGGTGATCTGTGACGTCATTGCGGGGGCCTGGGGAATGAAATTTTAATGCCGTATCCCATAAACCAACGCGCGCACCAATTCAATTCAATTCAATCTGTTCCCGTCAGCTTTGGTTTACGGGATACAGCATTAAAATTTCTTTCCCCAGGCCCCCGCAGTGAAATCACAGATCACCTGGTAATTATATGACCATATGAAGGTGATGTACTGCTAATGATATAACTCAAACTCACTTTTCATCTAGCCGCACAGCAAAGTTGTCATCAGGATGAAGTTCCATGAAAGTTTGGTTGCTATGACGACCCTTGACTTGTGTTTCCAAGCGTATTTTCTCTACGTAATTCAAGATCTCTAATGGCCTAAACTCGCTACGACGAATCGTACCTGAAAAAGCCAAGAGAGTGCAAAAGTGCCTGATTTAATACTCTTTGCAACTTCAATTCAGGATGTTGACGGAGAGAAGTGACGCCAATTCTGATGGCATTGTATAGCATCACGATTCTAAACCAGTTTTGCTTTCGTAGTGTACCATATTGTTATGCATGTTTAAGGAGCTCATCACATTAAAATTTCTGTGAAACATCAGATTAATTGTGTAACCGAATAAACAAGTGAACTAGACATTATACGGCCAAAAATTAATTGTTGCATTCTCTGTCTACCTTGAGTTATATAGAATGCCAGAACGTGGAATTTTATTTTTATTTTATATATATATATTTTTGGCCAAGCTGGGGTAGGGGGAGGGGGAGGGGGGGGGGGGGGGGCTTAAGGAAAGCTCGTGAAAATGTTCCGCTGCAGGTTCTTAAATAAAACCATTTTCACTATTGGCGTAGATTGCTGTAGTAAAATATGTGTTCTAAGCATGATAGCTTCAAACAGGAGCCTCTTTCTTTCAGTTAGGAAAGAACGTGCATTCTCAGTTGTCTGATCCAGCCTTGACGGGAAATTTGTCGCTGGACCTTTCTAAGAGAAGCACGCTGTAGCTACCAGCTAGCGGTCTAACTGTTTTTACCCTAAATTATGACTAACCTGGTATGCGCTTTCCAGCATTTAATGATTTTAACCTGAAATTTAAATCGGTCCAAGGTGTAATTCAAGTAGACCTAGGCTAAGTAAGAATTACAGTCCACTCCCGATAACTCGAACCTCGCGCTAACTCGAACCAAAATCGATTTCCCCTGGATTTCCCTCTACATTTGCTGTAATTTTACCCTCGGTAACTCGAACCCTCGATAACTCGAGCTTCCCGCTAACTCGAATGGATTTTTGTTTCCCTTCAGATCATTTCTCAACCTCGTTCCCAGGTTCTCTCTCCTACCTGTCGAGAGACCCTGGTTGGGTCTGGTCACGTGTCTCCCAGAATCTGGGAGATTACAAACAAACGACTTAGGGGTGGGGCGGATAAGTGTGAGATTTGTCTCTACAAAGCGTAGACGTCGAGGTCATTGGAAACTGTGTATCTGACCTTGTCTAAAGGGTCATGTTTTTTATAGTTCCCGGACTAGTCAAGACAAAACCTCGAACAACAACAACAACAACAACAACAATCTTTATTTCGTGCCCAGAAAAGTTTACAGTAGATAAATACATGCAAAGAGAAAAATTAACAATAAAAAAAAATGAGCACAGCCACTTAGAAATAGCTAAGGCTAATCGAGCTAAGTGGCTGGGCCAAGCGGAAAAAAGTATTGCAATAAAGTTACAGAGTATAAAAAATACACACACACACGCACAGAGAACAAAAAAGAAAAGAAAAGTGGATGTGCACGCAGAAAGATGAAAATAAAGTACATCAATGTACCACTTAGTAGTTGGATATAATCAATTCTTTTAAGAGATTTTTGAAGCAAGCACGACTCTTAGATTAGGTGAGTCATCAATGGAATTCCAAACTTTAGCACAGAGAAAACGAATGTTAAATTTGCCGTAATTAGTCCTTGCTTTTGGCAGATAGTATGAAATCTTACTCGCCAGTCTGGTTTGATATTGATGCACTTTGTTGATACTCTTAAAGAAATTATCAAAAATTAATGGCAGTCTGTTAGAGTAATGGTCACACATAAATAAAGCAGTATACAAATATATTAAGTCACTTACTTTAAGTATTTTTAAGTTCTGAAAGAGTGGAGTAGAATGGGAATTACATTCTGAGAATGTCATTATTCTGACTGCTTTTTTTTGTAAGATGATAAGAGGTAAAAGAGTTGTTTGATATGTATTCCCCCATGTTATTAAACTATAAGTCAAGAAGGGATAAATTAGTGAGTAATACAACTGTATAAGGACCTGATTGGTCACAGAGTGCATGATTTTAGAGAGTATCCCAATACATCGCTTAATCTTTTTAGAAATATGTAAGATGTGATTCTTCCAACTGAGATGTGAATCAATCAGGACAACCAAATACTTTATGAATTTCTCCTGCTTAATCTCCCTGTTAGAAACTATTAGCGGAGCTCTGGCGGGCGAAGCCCGCCTGCGGAGCACCATGGGTAAGTAAATCTACTCATCCCAAAAAATTTGGTAATCACGTGACCGTACACCACCCGCCCGCCTGCTGCCCGTCCGTCCGCACCACAGGGTAACCAGTGTTCAATCCTCACACTTTCCACCTAGTTTGGGAGCACAGGAACTTGAAGACTGATATTTCACACATATATTGCACATCAATGTTGTGATCAACTGACAGCTGTCAAAACAGGGTATCCGCTGACCAGGATCACCGACCGTATCGCGGGCTCAGGTGTCGACCCATCGAGGTCGAGTATCTTTTTGAAGTTATCCGCTGACAAGTTACTAGTTTTCAAATGATTGCAGGCTCAAGTTTAATTTCTTTTTAATTCATATGAAATATGTTTTTTATGTGCCGTACAATTAAAATTTTGATTTCAAACTGACCTCGGAAGCTAAAATTCAGCAAGTTTTTACAGGCAGGGAAGACATGCCAGTTGCTTTTTGACTTTTCTCACCAAGGTCACGCGTTGGTAACGCTCTACGTCCAATTTTTATGCTGTGATTGGTCAAAATTTGACAGGTGAGTTCATGCGGAAAATTTATGCAGCATCTTGAAACCTGTTTACCTTGACAGCTGAAGCTGACAGAGTTTTGTGTCAAATTGTGATGTTTTTAACAGTCTTTTTCCACTGAATGTACAAAATGAAATTCAGCTGCTATCAAGAGTCTTCTGTTATTCATGGCTAGTTTGTTTATTGGGTTTTTGGTTGAGAAATACGTAGATAGATAAATAGATAGATAGATAGATAGCCTTTATTTTGAAACGATAAGTGTTAAAGCTACATGAGCTTGTGGGGTCGTTTGCAATTAACTAATCACTAATTAACTAAAAAACTAAAAACTAGGAGTATTTACAGAAAGAACGTTGAACTTAAGTCAGGGATATTTACAAATAAGAAATTGTGAGCGTCGCTTGTTAAAGTCGGAAATCCGATTTCGGATGGCATCGTTTTCCTTTTTCACCTTGCTTGATGCGTGAGAAGGTTGAAAAGTCTGAAGCGATTCTGGCCTTTCTTGATAGTTTTCAGTGCATCTCGAATGGTAAGCCTGAGTAATTATTGTATTTGACGTTTGTTCTTTATATCTAATTTAATGAAGTCGAGCGTAGTTTATGCGGCTATTTAGTTTATGCACGGTTTTAATTGTAAGATTTGAGACAATGATCTGACCGAGTTTAAAAGCCTTTAGTCATTTTCTTACCGCGAATAAGAAGAAAACGTTCCAAAAAATATTTCGTTATAATTCTGGCTGTAAAAGAAAGCTTTGAGCGATTTTCTTGCCTCGAGTTCATCTTTGAAAAAGCAAACACCGGGAAGCCGGCTTACAAAATGAAAAACATAAACAACGATTTTCTGAGACACTTTAATACTTGTCTTCGTGAATGAAAATTGTTGTCTCTGTATATGTTTCACCAAATTATTGTCCTTTTATTGATTGTTGGTAGTCTCTTTTGCAATTTTTATCGCTGTGCCGTTTGTTTTCAGTCGCTCATGAACATCGCTTGCATGCAGGAGTAGTCAAAATGCCGCGCGTATCAAACGCTTTTGAAGATTACACATCGTTATAAAAACATTAAATAAAAAATAAACATAATAAATTCTTTCAGTATGTTGAAGCGTATAACTCTATTAATCATAATTTAAACAGTCGACTTTGGCGCTTGTAAAAAGTGAGAACTGGCTAGCCGTATAGGTTATTTTGGAAATTTCTTTAACGGTTTCGCTAAAAGCCCACACGTGCTTCGATCGTCCTGAATATTGAGTGAGTGCAATTTGCATTGCAAAATTGTGAAATACTGCATTTTGTCCGAGGTCTGTGTGATAAAAACAGCGCCTCATGGTACTGTTTCACCTCAGATGTGATGTATAAAAAGTATAAAAGGTTGGTGTGATCGAAGATGATTGCTATTTTTTGGGTGTATAAGGCTATCAACACGATGTAAGATTAAGTTCACTCTTAGCTTGGACTGTTTGCAAATTACTGTTCTCTAAAATCACTTAACCTTTCCCTCAAATTAGTCACATGAATGTGTTCTAAAGTTAACTGAATTGTGGAATACAAGTTTATTGTTTGATTTAAATCATAAATTCGAGTTAATAGGAGCTTCGCTTTTAGCCCTGGCTAAATCTATATATTAATTTGACTATGTGACCCTTAACCTTTTGAGGGGGGTGAAAAATAATGAAATTTGTCTTATCAATATTTAAGGAAACCTTATTAGCCATAAGCCAGTCAGATACCATTTTCAGATTGTAATTAACAACTGACTCAAGTTCAGCTAAATTAGAATTAGAGTAAAACAGATTTGTATCGTCTGCAAAAATGTGAAAGTCAAACAAATTACTGCACTTACTGAAATCATTAATGCATAGGAGGAAGAGAAGAGGGCCTAACACAGAACCTTGTAGGACACCATGAGTAACGAGGGTGTCATCTGATTTTTGTCATCTGATTCGAACGCCGAATCTTTTGACAGCGAAAGCGTAACTTCCTGCAGAATATCTGGATGTTTATCGGATGTTGCAAAGGAAATCACGGATTCACCACTTGTGCAGTCAAAAATATTTTAGGCGGTTGTATTCATACTGAAACGCAGTAGACTTGAATTGCCATTTCTATGTAATGGAGGCCACCTTTAGAAAGCAAACCTATGTATCTTCAAAACTATGATTATGCAGTTCGAAGGGGGGCCGAAAAGATGCATCAAGCGTTGCCGTCCTCACCGACCTCGAAAATATTAAAATCAAACAGAAGCAACAGGAAGAGAGAATAGCCGCCCGGACTCAGTTTGATTGTTCAAATGAAAAGAGGTAAACAGAATCTTGGAATAGTATATTTTTATCCAACGGCTCTGTGTTGTATTTTTGTCGTCGTTTAAAATCAACAGGATAGCCGTATAAGTTTCTTTGTTAAAAAAATATGGCTTGCACGACTGCCAACCGTTTATTGTTCTTTGTTTAATTTTCTGGAGGGTTAGGTATATGCTTTAGAGGATTCAAAGAAATCGCTGAGCTACATTCGTTTTTTTAATAAAGTTTTCATTTGGACCATATACAAGAAATCCTTTCGCTTTGCATTTGGAAGGTTATCACTGGGTTATGTTGTCTGTTAGGTCTCTGTTTATACTATTTTCTGTTGTCTTCAGTGCCTCGTTTTGGTCATCCTTTGCTTGTGCACGTACTATATTATATTTTTTTTTACCTCTATTTACCCCTAAAAGCGATACATTTTCTGTTGCCGCATCATAAAAAAGGTTAGAGGTAGGAGAAAGCTGACATTTCAGACTACAGTTTTCCCTTAAGTCATTAGAGCTAAAAGATTATTTTGACCGTGAACTTCCTCTGCTCTCAACGTAACTGCTATGTTTTGTCACCGCTAATGGTTTAGGCTTTGCATGTACTGATTCGCGTCGATTACCAGCTGCTGTCACCGACAAACATTGATTCTTTCAATGCAAGTTCAACGAACAGGGATTTTCCCTTCAATGCGGATAAACACGCGCTTGTACATGTGTCTTACTCAGGATCGTAGATTTTAGTATCTAATTGTTGTCATCGGTTTAACTGCGATAACACGATTTTTTTATGTCTCCGCTGGTAATTCGCTTGTTTATCTGGTGATAGCTCTGTTTAGGCAGAAATTTCAGGAATTTCAGTTATAGTTGGAGGCTTAGCAAATCTATCTTGCCCTTTCGATCATTGTGTGAACGGCGAAAACGAACCAGACAAAAAAATTGAGAGACAAAGGACTCCTCCCTCGGAATTAATATTGTTCTGGGACCACGTGACCAGACCCAACCAGGGTCTCTCTCTCTCTCGCTCCGTAGGGACGGGTAGGAGAGAACCCTGGGAAACTCGAACCATGCATGTTTCAAGGGCGTGAGAAGGCGTTAAAGAGAAAAACATTAATTTTATTTCAAAACAACTGTGTATTCCTTGTCTTTACTTTTTTGTCAGTCCAATTGAATACAATGTTTATCTATGTACTGATTAATCAAGCTATTTTTTAAATTCCTTTTCCAAAATAGCAATATACATCTAGCTGCCCTTGAAGTAAAGAGTGCATGATACTTGCATTCCTCCCCCATTCCATTTCCTTATTAATATTTTCTAATTATTTGCTTCGATCTCCTGATAACTTGATCTTCCGCTAACTCGAACTTTTTTCGATTTCCCTTGAAGGTTCGACTCATCGGGAGTCGACCGTATTTGGAAGGTTAGAGAAGGGTCTGGGGATAGGTGGGCTAGGAACTAAGTATTTCAACTAAGCCGCGAAAGATCCAGTTCCGTAATGAGATGGGATACATGGCTAGCCTATTTTATCCTCCTCGAAGTCTCGAGAAGCTTGAGTATGCCATCTCAATTTTTTTGGCCTAGTTTTGATCATACTTTTAGGAAAGACAGTCTAAAAGTGTCAGGCATGTCCGTAAGGTAAATTTCCCAACGTTAAGTCGAGGATCGGCGCAGAGGAGAGAGAATAAATAGCACAACATAATAAGACATACATAGTCTGAGGAGACCAGACAGGGTGATGAGGTGTACATGTAAGTGCATAGAATGCAGTTCACATCTTTTAACTGGCAACAAGGGCTATGCTGGCACTTAGTCTAAGGGCGACTAAAACAAGTCAGGACTGGCAGGCCAGACCAATTTTGCACTGTTGCGTAAAAAGAATTCCACCATTAGTCTGGCCTATCCACTGCAGGCAGATATGTCTTTTTCTAAATAGTATGCAGGGAAGGATGAGTTTTAGCGAAGACTTTCGAAACAGTCTATTTCGTTACGTTTAGTTTAAAATAACCTGTCCGTCCGGCCAGTTCGAGCTTTTTGTTAGCTTTCGTCCTAAGACCATACTTAAACATATGAAGGACAAAAAAAAGAAGCTCTACTCACATTCTCTTGACGTCGTTCAGCGTGAAATGTAAGTCGCGAATGTAACGCATGCCCGAAATGACCTGCATTAATAAATAATGACGTAAGAAATATGGACACGTGGATCTGATACCTAGTGAGGAGGGGTGTGAATTGCCAATTGGCAACTGACATTTTGAACACAGCAGTGCTTTACACCAGTTGAAACACTTTCTAACCAAACAAACTTAAAGCTACCAGCTTACTTATACCGACCTATACCGCCGACAAACGCTGACGTCTTAACTGCCTCTAACTCTCCCAGCCACTCTCGTGTTTAGGCTATGCAAACAGTAAAAAAGTATTCTGTTGCTTTAATGAATTAAGTTTCCTGAGAAGAAACGTAAAATTTACTTGTTCTGGCACTGATTAAAAGAGAAATTCTCAGCAGTCACGAAGTCTTGTACACGAAGTCCTTCACGAGTATTCAGTTCTTGTTTTGCAAAAAAGATACTTTCCAAAATAAGGATTTTTCTCGCTTAAAATGTGAGCTTAATTAAGCAAAAAAGGTTTTCCAAGTTTCAGCCAACGAAAGAATGGGCAAATAAGTAAACTTGTCGAGTTTTCAACTCAAATTCTTTTTAAAATTCGTGATTAGAGCGCGAAAAGCAAAACATCTTGACGTCACAACCATGTTTACATACTCTCATACAAACATGCCTTTCGACCAATAAGAGCGCGCCTACTATCTTAGCTATTTTTAAAAAATCTAATAACAGTATTATCAAGAAGGTTCTCCTTGCGACATCTCTGCTGATCGAAATAGTAACTCAATTCTCTACTGTTTGGCTAGAACTTATACCTCATCAGAATCGATAACGTCGTCTCTGTTCAGATCCCATTGTTCAAAGGAGGTCTGAGAAAGCAGCTCATCCATGGAATGGTGATAAACATCACTGGTTTCCAGATTTCCGTTTTCCGCAAAGTAAAGAAGATTTATGGACTCGGCTTCACTCAAGAAATTAGGAATTTCTGCAAACAAAATTTAGTTTTCAAGAAGTAATTAGAATTAATACAGAGAATGATAATAGAATGAGTGTGGAAGAGAACTTCAAGTAAAACCGTGAAAAAGTGTGCTCAGCCTGGTTATTTTCAACCCACTACCCATAAGCCTGAAAATATACTTTTAAAAGACATTAAATCATCTTTCTAATCTTTATTCCAGGCCTCTTATAAGGGCTATTTGATTTATTTGTTAAGTATGCCTTCGGCAGTATAACAAGACGTTCATTATCGATATCGAAGGCAATCTTGCATTGTCAAACCATTTTTATAAGCCGGAAACAAGCAGAAAGAACGTTAAAAAAATATCATTCTTTTCTTAATGCACCAAGACCACTTTAACTGTCAGGAAAACTAAACACGTTTAATTTTCTGTGCTTTAAATTCAAAGTGCTAAAGAGGTCTCTTTAGGTGGCTCCGTCTATGATGTAGGTGCATTTTAAGCTTTGAGTTGGCGAAATTTTTTTCATATTACCTTTTTCAGTTTTAACGCGATGGCTACGAAACTTTAAGAGGAACCATAGCTATCTTTCAGCAATAACTGTAAATAATCTGGTTTTACTGGTGGTAAATAGTTTTTATGAAATCGGCCCTTAATTGGACCCTACGTTTCGAAGAAAATCGACAACGCATTGCTCAGAGGCAGAACGAGCCTGAAATTCGAATTTTCCGGACAAGTATATAACTCCATTGCCGTTCATAAAAAATAATCAAAAACAGTAAAATGGGATTATTTCTCCTTATTGCTGAGTGATAGCTTTAGTTTATCTCAAAAGTTAAAACCGATATATGATAACTCATAGCTCACAGCGTTTGTATTAACAACGGAGCAACCTTAAACTGGGTTAGGTTACAGTTATATCCCAGAAGTCATTGTTGGATTTCTAGTTCCAGTTTTCTTTTCTTATTGCAAAGTGATTAAAACCCGTCCTAAGTTTTTAATCTCTTGTAGGATCTAGATCGTGATTCATTTTGTTATAACGCGGTCTATCAGAAGTATCTGGAAATGTCCTACATATTTGATAGTTAATTAAATGAGCTACACTTCCCGGCTAGTCAATTTTTGAGGTCTATGACAATTCGTGTATCCTGGCACGGCAAGGTTTTACATCGATCGTCTCCCTCTACGATCGTAGAATTTATCTCTTGAATCATTTATTTATAATTAGAATTCAACGGAATTATCACGTTGGCAAAGACTACTCGAGATGACAAACTTACCGAATATAGGAGGTTTCACACTTAATGTTTTAACGGTGAAAGGTTTCTCTTCTCTCAAGAGCTCGATTTCCCGAACATAACCAACCTACAA
This sequence comes from Porites divaricata, assembly GCA_038088405.1. Taxonomy (NCBI): domain Eukaryota; kingdom Metazoa; phylum Cnidaria; class Anthozoa; order Scleractinia; family Poritidae; genus Porites; species Porites divaricata. The sequence goes on from JBBMOI010000021.1 coordinate 2,603,578, forward strand.
TGTGATTTAATCGTTAACTCTAATAAAAGATGAAAATCCCTGACCAAGAGATAATAACGTCGCTAATTTTATTAAGAAAACAGTGGAACCTCGATATAACGAACCTCTATATAACGACACTGAGTCCTTGGTTAACGAACGATCTCTTTTACCCAGCAATAGTAAAATATATGAAAAAGAACCTCGATCTAACGAAACCTCGTTATAGCCAACAAAATTTTTTTTGCCAGTCTGTTAGCACTTCGTTATATAGAGGTTCCACTGTTTTATAGCTTACCTTGACCGGATCTAAACGCGGTAATGTTGTTCTTCTGACAATGCATGGCCCAGCTCCTGTGCTAGACGCTGCGCTAGTTGTACAACAAACGACCACAAGTAAGACAGACACCTTTGCAAAAAGATAGCCCAGTTCTGCCATTCACAAGTACAATTCGAAAACCATTGTAGCGTACTTTCATATGTCTATGTAAATATCAAAATTCCGAGAGACCGAAAGCGACCCTTATCGCCCGCGTGGACCATTATAAATTTCAACTGGTACCAGTTAAAAAACACGAGGATGGATTTTTCGTATTATTCAAATTATAGTTGTTAATCCCATTACTAGTTTATTGCTTTATTCTGATAATTTTGGTGCTAGTTTTAAACAGACTTAGCCTTATTTATGACTTAAACAGCACAATGGTTAAACGTTTCTATGGCAACGAAAAAAGGACTACATGCCTCTATTAACTACTCGTTAATACTTTGAGTTTTTTTTCTTTCTTTTCTATTCTTTTTCTTTTTTCGATTATTCACAATTTTGCAACATCTGTAATCATATTAAGGGTATCTTGTTAGGCTGCTGTTACAATGATTTATATCAAGAAAGTTTCTCCAAAAACGCTGGTTCCAAGCAGAGGCGTAATCATAGTATCCACTCTACGAGAGATGCAACTTATGTACGGAATTCTTGCAGCGAGTTTCATTCAATTCTGCTTCTAATATATATATGAAAGAAATGAATCAGGATAAATATTTAGTAAGGACAGGAAGCAGTATTCAGAACGGCGCGAGGATACCTTAGGGTGGACAGTGTAAAAAGGTAGTAAACTCTAATTTACTGGTTTAAGTGTTTTTCGTGTGAATATAGGACATTTTATTCTCTTTTGATCAAGAATTAAGGTCTAGCGACATCCAACTGACTAATTGTGAATGTGGCTTGCTCATTGTTGTTCATTGTTCTAAGATCAGCCATAGTTCGTCGGGGCGGCAAAGCTGTTACTGGTGTTATCCGCATAAATTCCGGCGGTGTCGTTCTTATTAGAGATTTTAGCACATCATTTATGTATTTTAAGAAAAGCAATGGCCAATTAGAGAACCATTGGGAACACGGCGAGTAAATTGAGCGGTCGGGTACATGGTCGTTGACACTACTTTGCTGACTCCTGGAGGATAAATGGGTGCTGAACCAGACGTCATAATTTCGGTCGGAGCTATATTTGATCAATTTTGGGATAACAATTTTTGGTCAATATTAATAGTGTCAATAGGCTTTTTTAGATAAGAATAAGAGCGTTAATATTGACGGCAATTGTTTGTGGCTTCAGTTAGGTACTGTGCAAAGGTCGAAATCCGACTTTCAGTTTGATAATAAATTGTTTGTATTTAGATTCTGGTCATAAGTTAGTTTCTTTGGAAAAATTTGGCGAAAAATACTTCCGCAAAAAGACGGAAATAGTGCAGAATAATCGCCAGGAAAAGGAACGGCAAATGATGAGCCCTGGGGACGAGCACAAGTTTTTTTGTAAAGCAGTACAAAATGGCGGAACGTTTCACACGTTTCGCGAAGAAGAAATAGCCGAACTGCTGCCCAAAATATAGCAAGAGCAGCAAATCCCAATCGACAGGTTGACAGCTTCCATTTGAAGAATATCTGCTGGACAAAACATTGGATCGGGTCTGCTTAAAGGCCCATGTTCACCCAAACGGCTTTGCGCGATTGTGTTTTTGTTTTGAAATGATTCTTTTGTCAAACGCAGTGTTTTGATTGGCTTCCACTTTTGAGGAGCGTTGCGTGACCATACTAAAAACCACTGCGAGGGAGATTAGCTTTTTTCAAGCTTGACCGAAGCTTAACAGAGACAGTATCAAAGAGGCCAGTAAGACTTTAATTCTTTTCTAAATGGAGGAAGATATATCGCCGACTTCGTTAAATGTCACCGGAGAAAGCAGTTCAAATGAATGCGTATGGATGCTTTGTCGAGTCCGATGAACGCAATGAAGGTCATAAAATTACGAAATGTCTAAGCACCAGGTGAGATTTTCCTGAAGCCCGTTTTGACTATGAAGACTATGAAGTGTTTTGATTCCTCAATCTATTATTGTGTGTTAATTCTTAGGAGGCTTAGGTATGTGTTCTCGAAAGAATAAGCGAGAAGTTGTGTTTGCAAAGCGTCGAATCAGCACTGTTTACAGTCTTGTCACTGTAATTACAGTTTCTTTAGGTTTGGCTAAGGACTGGTTTGCTAATAATAGTTCTCGCTACTTTAGAGCGATACGCCAGACGATCAGTTTACGTTAAGGATATCACTCGCTTCATAAGTTAAATTAAATAAAGCATTGTTCATGTTAGATTGACTCGCTTGTATTGCTTTCAACTGATTTCAACGGGACCTTTGTTTACAACTGAACATCAACATTCGATGTAGAAGGAACTCGGCAAACACGCTGTCCGTAGAATTTGCAGCCAAGAGCTTCTTTCCCATCTCTCCAGAGATTAAAACAACGGATCCACGGAGACGAATGTACTTCGGCGACCCCAGTCGATGCGGTCTTCCAACCGTACGTTTCGATGGCGCCGCCATCGAGACTACTGTACAGGGGCACCCAACGAGGATATAGTTCAAAACCGCTTAACATAGCATTGTTGAACGTATTTTAGTATTTAAATGGTAGATATAAGCGTATTTTTATCCCCTAAAAACTTTTTATCTGTTCGGATTTCCTAGCTGAAAGTCTAATGATCCGAAAATTATAGGGATCAAAAGTTACCTTTTCGAAAATTTCAGCCAGAAAAAGGCTCCCGAAAATTCTAGGTGGCCTTTTTAGCGTAAAAATCCGTTAAAAATGGGTAATTATACCATTTTTTAGATGTTCGAAAATCCTAGGAGAGGCAGGGAAGCAAGAAATTTTACAACAAATGTTCCGAAAATTCTAGATCTCAAGTCGTCTTTCGAACAGATATTTTCCGAAAACTGTCGTTGGATGCCCCTGACTGTAGTGAAACAAACACTCACAGAAACAAAAAGGCTCGATACCAGACCAAAATATCCAGAAAGATGTAAAGAAAAATACCAAAAGCACCTGTTTAGACTTTCTTTTAAACCAAATTTTGCGAACTGTGGAAGATTAACAAGGATTAACTCTACACACTGAAGGCAGCGATTTTCAACTACGCGATATGTTTTTTTCTTGAGTACAGGGCGCGCAATGCATCTAGGGTGAACATGGGCCTTTAAGGTCGTGGGGGACAATAACTTAGGCCCAAGTTACTGCACGAAGTAATTAAAAACGATTGATATCGACAGGTTTACGAGATATTCATAACTGTGACACGGAAACTGCAAACAATTTTTTTTCTTATTGAAAGGTAATAAACGGGCTCTCAAACCTTGTTTCAGGGATTTTTTAATCAATGAAGATAAGGTTCTCTTACAAAGAAAGTTTCAAACAAATTTAACACCAAAACTCAAAAATCGCCTCAAAAATCCTTGAAAACATTGCAGCTTTTCAACGGAGTTAGAAGCGTGGAATGTGATTAACCATAATACATATCTTGCTTAGAACTGGTGCTTTAGTCGCGACGCCTTCGGGAGTCCCACAATTTTTTTCCGACTATTTTGCGTCCAAGAATTCAGCGCAGATACAGACCTTCACGAGCTGGCCCCGCAGAGGGGTAAACTTGGTAGACTGTAGTGTGTCATGTATATAGCAGAATTCCAAAAAACCGCTTTTATAAAAGATCTAGTAAGGCGTTAATTTAAATTTTAGATTATAATATCTGGTCTATACATGACACATTAGGGGCTTAGGCTGATCATTTATTGAGAAAATCAAGGAGTGCTTTCTTCTATCCTTTCAGCAAACCTGAACACAAACTCACGATTTCCCAGTTTGGTACAACTGTCATAGTGGCTTAAAGCATTGCCGTAAAGAGCGATCTACCAAACAAAAAAAAAAAAAAAAAACCATCATTCCACAATGTCTCTATAAAATTTTATCTAAATCGGTTTTAAAACAACCGAGATATAAGCGTTTGAAACGATCTTGCAAAAGCAAACTTTTGCCTTGTAAATTTATTTAGAGATAGGTGTTCCCCTCTGCTTAATAGTTGATAAACTGAATTTGCCACCTGTTTAAAACTTTTTCCATCAAAATATAAATTTTATCCGACCACAACAGCTTGCTCTAGTTGACGAAAAAGAAGTTGATAAGCCAATGGCTATTAAACGTTTTAGTGACGTGACAAGAACAAGGACACAGAAAGCGAAAAAGAGTCAGAGTTGACAAAACGAGACAAAGAACCCATCAACACAAAAACGGCTCTTATAATTTATTATGTTAAACAAAGAAAAGCCGCGCTCCATTAAGGAACTCTGATGCCACTATAGCTAGTTTTTTTGGCTGTTGTTCCTAATTAGCCAGCGGATGAATGCGAGATCCAAAGAAACGTAACGCTAAACTACTTGCGTTTTTTCATTGCCCGTATCCTTTGAAAAAATAAAGCTGCAGTGTCAGTTCCGGGGTTTAATCGTAATCACCGTAATAACGAATGAACCATCACAAAAATATCAATAGCCTTATTATAATGACCGGCTTTTGTATTCATAATTTAAAAAAACCGAAGAAAATATAAACAGTGCATCTAATGACACAGACGCAAAGCAATTAAACACCAGCTGCTTGGTAGGGCGTCCAATGTCTCACTGGAGAGTTTAATTAATTAGTAGGAAAAAAACAATCAAACAAAAAAAGAAAATAATAAGTTGCATGTGTTATACAGAGTTCACCTGTCCGGGCCTATAGTTTTTGCAGACATTTTAGATTAGAAAACAGTCTGTAAGAAAGTAGCTGGGGAAAATTTACTTTCTGTAGGACGGGAGAAGAGACGAAAAGAGACGTACTCGCTAGGAGTGGTGGGAAGTGGTAAAATTAAAACACAAATTACATGTAAGCTATATTGACTTCTACTGTCGTCATTATAATCGAAATTTAAGATAAACCGATGCATTCCTTTTATAAAACGTCTGCTTAATAACCTAATTTTTCGGAGTCTTTTAATGAGTATTCTATGCCTATTCTAGCCTTCATAGCCGAAAAACATAGTACATTAGTTTCTAAATCTGTCTACTAGTTGCAATTTTTTTTCTACGATATTTACCTTGCACCAAATAGATGCTAAAATTACACTAAATAGCCAATAGGGCTGAAGATTGCAATGACCGGTTAATTTTGCATTCTACTGCGGAGAAGAGAATTCGGGTTTGACAAACTGAGTTATTTGGAATGCCAATAAAAAGGGTGTTTTTTTTGGTTTATTATGATTGATATTATTAATATCAGCAATATATTTATGAATTGGTCTTATATATACGTGAGCAGTGTGAGTAGATCGAAGTTATAAACTGTCTTGTAAGCATATACAAGCTTTGTTTGAACAGCAGTTGTTTTAACAATCACCTCAGTGTTACGAGAAGACGCCTGTACGGCAACCGCGGCAAACATGAACATAACAGCGAATGGATCAAGTTCCTGGAGCTGCTATAATCTCATAAATCCGGTAGTAGAAAAACTTGTTCAAACAGTTGCCTCTGGATTGATACTTGTTGTTTCCCTGGTTGGAAATTCTCTCATTGTAATAATTGTTTTCAAAACACCAACTTTAAGAAAACCGGTAAATTTTATGATTGTAAACATGGTCATATCGGACCTGTTGTTTCCAATATTCCTGTTTCCTCTGAATCTGGTAGAGATGCAAGCTAACTTTTGGCTTATTGGTGATTCCCTTCATCAGACCTTGTGCAAGATAGGCTTTCCTATTTTAATTGTTTCTGCGATGGTGTCGATTCAGAGCCTGATTCTGATAACAGTGTGTCGATTTGGATCAGTTGTATTGCCAATCTGTTCCCCACTTATCAGTAAAACGCATTGTCCATTCTTCATCATCGCCTCATGGATCGTCGCAATAGCCGCAAACTTGCCTCTCTTGTTTTCTTTCAAACTTGTTGAACACCCACTGCGAATGGCAATATGCACGATACAAAAATCATCGGCGAATATCTACCTCCTAGCAAATTTGATTGCATTTTTTTACATTCCTTTTGTTTTGTTGACCATACTTTACGCTATAATCCTGATCAAGCTTAAGCAACAAGCCCATCC
>JBBMOI010000021.1:2625000-2762500 GCA_038088405.1 Porites divaricata
TAAGGAAACCAGACAATTACACATGATTTGAACACATGTTTTGATCATCCATTATTTCCCCATTTTGAAGTTTCCGGTGAAGTCACGTGTCACGTGATCGCGTAAGTTAAAACCCTAAGCAATTTTCAGAAAATTTTCAGCAAGTTTGAGAATAAATTGAAATACATGGTTGTTCAAGGAAAAAATAAGCAGTTTTATCGTGCCGTAAAATGCTTGAGGAAGAGAATGTTATACATGATAGTTTCCGAGATCAGCATATATGACATATATGTCCGTAACCCATTGCTAGAAGAGGAGACTGTTTAGGAAAGCAGGCAAACAACAAAGTTGAAAACAGCGGTGCTATAGTTTATGTTCAAAGCTCCCTAACCGTGCACAATCCTTTGTTTTTTGTTCACAAATTGTGACTCAAAAAATTAAGAATATATATAATGCAATGTTTCTGTTGATCAATAAGTTCAAAATTATAGTAATATTATTGAACCTTGTGTACGGTCAGGTCCACAAAAGCTAACAAAAAACATATCATACAACAATAGAGTCTAACGGGTTTCATAACCATTCCACTTTAAAAACTATGGCAAACCTGAAGAAGGCTGGTGTGGCCAGCCGAAATATTGTTATAAAAAAGCAGGATCTTCGTCCTCGGTTTTGCAGTTATTTTCTTTATCATCAGCATAGTCATAATTCTTCACATCGAGCAAAAGCCGAATACAATAAATGTGCTGAGGAATAGGCTGTGGGTCATCGATCTCATACCTGGCGACCGCTTCAGTTTGCTATCTAATTGAGCCCCACAGGCGCGCGAAGCGAACGGAGCCCGATAGCTAAGAATATATTAGTTGAAATTGGTTATCTACTGTAGTGGTCAAGTGAGAGTACATCAGCCCGTCCGTCCGTCAGCACCACAGGGAAACTGATCTGCATTCCGTATAACAGGATCGTATCGAGGGGTCAGGAGTCGAACCATCGAAGTTACGTGTTTTTTTTTGTTGTTTTTACTTTCTCCGCTGACAAGTTACTAGTTTTCAACTGATTCCAGTTTTAACTCCAAGTGGGTGCATGTCCTTGCAATTGGTTACAAGTTTATTGCTTGAAGCACATTATATATTTATCAACGAGAGCTCTAGCCTTCAGCCTTAGCTTATCTTTCTACACTCGTCCTTAGCTTCAGATTGAGCAATTTATAAACAAAAAATGGGTTTTAACACATCTATTTTGCGTATGTCATTCATTCATCATTTCAGTTATTCATTCATTTAAAAGTGTTCCTTCGTTCAGGTGGACTGTGACAATGATTTATGTAGGGAAGGAATGCTTGAAAGCGTCTTCCATGGCGAAATCAGTATGTCCTGACAGATAACTCTAAGTTTTAGGCATCGGGGTAAACCAAAATGTTTATTAATCAGCATCAAACATCAGCCAAAGAATGTAAGAGAAAATTAGTCGGAAGTGATTTTTTAATGCGAATTTATCATTATTTTACCATTTTTGGGAATCTTGAACCCCGTGGAACTGAACGTTTTGAGATAACTCAATCTCCCCACTGGCGTTGAGAATTTATTCTTTAAATTCTTGTGTAACAAACTATATCTTGCTAGAAATAATGACCCTAAGTGTCGATCTGAAATTTTTCAATCTCAATGAATAAATAACAGGGTTAAGAAGAGAGTTTGAGTAATGCAGAAGTTTGCAGAAGTAAATAACGTCGGTTGAAGGTTGAGCTGAGCAAGGGAAAGCCTTGCATTCTAAAAACACAATCAAGTTAATGATGTGAAAGGGAAGCCAAGTTAAAATAAAAACAGTTGTCACTATAAATACTGTCACGGCGAGTTTTCTGTCATTTTCCGCAGCTCGTCTGCTTCGTTCCTTGCCATACTGGCTTGTAAAAGAGGTTCGCTGTTTGTCCGAGCTGGAGTCTGAATATTCTAAGCTTGCTTCTCTAGCAGAAACGATAGGTCCGCTTGCCTTTATCCAGATAGCTAAGTAAGCTAAAAGCATTACCAGCATAGATGAGAAAAAGGTTAGGATCAAAAACCAAAAGAAGATTTTATGTTGGATCAAACGGTATACATGGAAAAAGTATAAGCTTGATAGTAAACCAGCGAGAATCCACACTGAGGAAATAGATATATCGTAAAGCCTTCGAGTCGAAGTTCGATGACGAAGAGGTAAGCAAATGGCGTAAACTCTCTCCAGGGCAATTATTGTTAGAGTGAAAGTAGAGGCCAAGCCGCATAATACATCCACGGTTTTTACTATGTTTAAAATTATCGATGGGGCGAAAAGGCGCTCCTGCCAAAAACAAACCAATTGGTAAATAAAACTAGGAACGGAAAATATTCCAACTGTCATATCCGCAACAGCCAAAGAGATGAGGAAATAGTTGGTACGCTTGCGCAGTAGTTTCTTTCTTGTAAGTACCACAATGGCCATTGAGTTGCCGATAATGATTGCTAATGCTATCAAGCCAAAAACTAGGCACCAGGCTACCAAAGATGTAAGTTGTGTGCGGCTTCCTTGGAACGTCTCATTCATTTCTGCTTCCAATATATATCTGGAACGAGAAATTCAAGGGAAATATTTATTTACTTTGAGTAAATAATTGTGATATATTTTCCTTGGAATAACAAGGCTGAAAAAGGAACTGTTTTGAACGCTAAAGTTTAGCAGCGAGGCAGCGTTCGGTTAATTGTATACCAAACACAAATAAAAATGGACCTTATAGTTTAAAACCTCTAGATCTTTTTTCGGTAACATTTTAATGAAAAATACCAAGGATTCTGTCTGGGAAATTCATGTTGATTTTCTTTGCTTATCCTAAGTACTGCGCACAAGCAGGAGGCCCATAATGAACTCCTGGGAGTTGCGGCTAATAACGCAGAGTGACTTGTAAAGCATTGCTTGTTGACTATAAAAAGAAACAAAAGCAAAAAAAAACAAACAAACAAACAAACAAACAAGTTACTGCCCTCTTCACAAACATGCGAACTCTAAAGTTCAAAAGTCGCCTTCACAATTGCGTTTTTCGCTGCCGTCAATCATAATTACGATCACAAGCAACGAACCTTGAAACACAGAAACACACAAAACGGATCGAAATCCACCAATCATAAATCACAAACCATGACCTTTTGAACCCGTTAAAGTAAAGTTTTGTTTCCTAAGAGGTCCGTTAAGATGATTGACGGCAGCGAAAATACGCAATGGTCAGTTGGCTTTTGAACTTCAGAATTCGCATGTTTATGAAAAGCGCAGTAAACAGTCGTAAAAAGAGTTGAGATTGATTTGTTCGATTTGATATATGGTTTATAGTCCATAGATGCTAGATAACATCTTTGGCCTGATTCTTAAACGGATGGAGCTCGCCCACTCAAGACTTTTTCGAGTGCAAAGGTGAGCGACTCTGGGTCACCTAAAATTAGTTATTTCTTTCGAGGATTAAGGAAAGCTATATTCTGATAAATATATAGATTTAGCCAGGGTTAAAAGCGAAGCTCCTATTAACTCGAATTTATGATTTAAATCAAACAATAGACTTGTATTGCACAATTCAGTTAACTTTAGAACACATTCATGTGACTAATTTGAGGGAACGGTTAAGTGATTTTAGAGAACAGTAATTTGCAAACAGTCAAAGCTAAAAGTGAACTTAATCTTACATCGAGTTGATAGCCTTATATATGTACACCCAAAAATAGCAATCATCTTCGATCACATTTAAGAGCGCGGACTCTTGATCACAGTAGTTCTAAGGCCTGGAAAACAAATCAGGCGGAATTTTTTGCGTTCGACAAGTTTACTTTACAAAATCTTGCCAACAAGCCTGGGGACGTGTAAACCAACCTTTTATCAGGGGCACCCAACGAGGATATAGTTCAAAACCACTTAACATAGCATTGTTGAAGGTATTTTAGTATTTAAATGGTAGATATAGGCATATTTTTATCCCGTAAAAACTTTTCATCTGTTCGGATTTCCTAGCTGAAAGTCTAGTGATCCGAAAATTATAGGGATCAAAGCTTACCTTTTCGAAAATTTCAGCCAGAAAAAGGCCCCCGAAAGTTCTAGGTGGCCTTTTTTAGGGTAAAAATACGTTAAAAATGGGTAATTATACCACTTTTTAGATGTTCGAAAATCCTAGGAGAGGCAGGCAAGCAAAAACTTTTACAAAAACTGTTCCGAAAATTCTAGATCAAATCGTCTTCCGAACAGATATTTTCCGAAAATTGCCGTTGGGTGCCCCTGTTTTATACTTTTTATACATCACATCTGAGGTGAAACAGTACCATGAGGCGCTGTTTTTATCATACAGACCTCGGACAGAATGCAGTATTTCACAATTTTGCAATACAAATTGCACTCGCTCAATATTCAGGACGATCGAAGCACGTGTGGGCTTTTAGCGAAACCGTTAAAAAAATTTCCAAAATCACCTATACGGCGAGCCAGTTCTCACTTTTGACAAGCGATAGTCGACTGTTTAAATTATGATTAATAGAGTTATACGCTTCAACATAATAAAGAATTTATTATGTTCATTTTTTATTAAATGTTTTTAAAACGATGTGTAATCTTCAAAAGCGTTTGATACGCGCGGCATTTTGACTACTCCTGCAGTCAAGCGATGTTCATGAGCGACTGAAAACAAACGGCACAGCGATAAAAATTGCAAAAGAGACTACCAACAATCAATAAAAGGACAATAATTCGGTGAAACATATACAGAGACAACAATTTTCATTCACGAACTCAAGACAAGTATTAAAGTGTCTCAGAAAATCCTTGTTTATGTTTTTCATTTTGTAAGCCGGCTTCCCGGTGTTTGCTTTTTCAAAGATGAACTCGAGGCAAGAAAATCGCTCAAAGCTTTCTTTTACAGCCAGAATTATAACGAAATATTCTTTGGAACGTTTTCTTTTTATTCGCGGTAAGAAAATGACTAAAGGCTTTTTAAAGTTTTATAAGCTTATGATCAAACCTGATACTCGGTCAGATCATTGTCTCAAATCTTACAATTAAAAACGTGCACAAACTAAATAGCCGCATAAACTACGCTCGACTTCATTAAATTAGATATAAAGAACAAACGTCAAATAAATAATTACTCAGGCTTACCATTCGAGATGCACTGAAAACTATCAAGTAAGGCCAGACTCGCTTCAAACTTTTCAACCCTCTCACGCAACAAGCAAGGTGAAAAAGGAAAACGATGCCATCCGAAATTCAGATTTCCGACTTTAACAAGCGACGTATTTCTCAACCAAAAACGCAATAAACAAACTAACCATGAATAACAGAAGACTCTTGATAGCAGCTGAATTTCATTTTGTTCATTCAGTGGAAAAAGACAGTTAAAAACAACACAAGTTGACACAAAACTCTGTCAGCTTCAGCTGTCAAAGTAAACAGGTTTCAAGATGCTGCATAAATTTTCCGCATGAACTCACCTGTCAAATTTTGACCAATCACAGCATAAAAATTGGACGTAGAGCGTGACCAACGTGTGACCTTGGTGAGAAAAGTCAAAAAGCAACTGGCATGTATTCCCTGCCTGTAAAAACTTGCGGAATTTTAGCTTCCGAGGTCAGTTTGAAATCAAAATTTTAGTTGTCCGGCACATAAAAAACACAACATATTTCATATGAATTTAAAAAAAATTAAACTTGCGCCTGCGATCATTTGAAAACTAGTAACTTGTCAGCGGATAACTTCAAAAAGATACTCGACCTCGATGGGTCGACACCTGAGCCCGCAATACGTTCGGTGATACTGGTCAGCGGATACCCTGTTCTGACAGCTGTCAATTGATCACAATATTGATGTGCAATCAGTTTCCTCCTGGGCTTCCTGGGTTCCCAAAGTAGTTAGAAAGTGTGAAAGTAAACATTGGTTTTCCTGTGGTGCGGACGGACGGCGGGCGGGCGGGCGGGTGGGCGGGTGGGCGGGCGGTCGGTGTACGATCACGTGATTACCAAATTTTCTGGGATGGGTAGATTACGTTAGCTATGGGGCTACGTCCACGCGCGCGCTTCGCGCGCGCGAGGAGCTCCGCTATTAAGAAGGAGAATAAAAAACAAGGAAAGAATATTTGATAGGAAAAGAAAGTACATTTTACGTCTGATACAATCTTCACAAATTGCGAATGAGAAAATTCGCCATTTAGTCCGAGCAGAATAAATTCAAGACAGAGAAAATTTTCAAAATTAAACACAAAACATTACAAAACCAATAAAAGAAAAGGAAAAAAAAAATCTCAAAAAGCGCTGTGGTGTTTAAAAAGAAAAAGTAGACGGCAAAGCAATGGGGCGTGTTATGACTTGCTTAAATATCGATTATTGTTTTACTGTGCTATTCCTCCAAACCTGTTCATTACGAGTCGTCCTGTGTTCGTGTTCTTTCGTTTTCATTACACACATTAGATCAGTCGTTTTAAGAGAAAAACTGAGCAGCAAGCTTGTTACTATAGTTGCTTATAAAGCACTGGGGCGTGTTCTGACTTGCTCAAATATCAATTATGTTTTTATTGTGCCATTGCTCCACACCTGTTCATTACGTGTAGTTCTGTGTTCGTGTTCTTTCGTTTTCATTACACGGATTAGACCAGTCGTTTTAAAAGAAAAACTGAGCAGCAGGCTTGTTACTATAGTTCCTTGTTTTGCTTTCAGTTGTCAGAACACGAACACAAGCGGAAAAACTGGGCTTTTATTGCGGTGTTCAAAAGTGTCAGACGTGTAGGGTCTTTCCTCTTGCTTTCAAGTTTTATACTGATATATTGCTATTATTGCTATTACTCTTTGCTATTGACGCCATTAAGATGGTCGCGAGTCTGCTTGGTGCAACTGTAAGGTAGAAAGTGTGCTTTAAGAAAATTTAACCCAGCTCGTGCACTCAAATTTGACAACTTTGTGTGAAAGTTAGGTGCGACTGTGTTTGCATTCACGTAATATTCTTCATGTCACGAGAAAAGGAGAAAGAAAAACTTAGTTGATTTTTTGATGGGACTGAGTTGAACCCATGACTTCCTTGGGTAATGAGCACCAAAAACTCAAATAATGATGGCACAAGCAAGCTAAGGTCATTTACTATAGGTTGATATAAGAAAACTGTCCAGTACAAACTGCTAGGATTAACAATGTGGAAAGATAGAAATACATGAAAGACGGAACAATTTCAGCCCTGACATTTGCAAATGGTTATATTGAGAGATATAAAATTCACTTCATCACTAGAAGACAATGGGTTTTAAAAACAGTCACTTTTTTAATTACGCTTCAGAAAACTAGTAGGCCTAAAATAATTTAAAAGGTTTCTTCAAGATTTGCGCTTTTTTGATACTGAGTAAAATTTTAAATCAATACAAGACGCCTTTCGTAGAGGTAACAGATTTTTCCAGTTTACGCGGAGGTGTTGAGTAAATCCACTGTACGTAAGTCATATAATTTATTGCAAAGCGAAATGTGTTAAACTGCAGTCTTCGAGAACTCCGACTGTCACCATTAAGTTGTTTCATAATTTATCTCAATAGAAAAGCATATAACATGTAATTAATCCTCAAAAGCGCCATCAAGCTTGCAGGCAACTAAAATTTAATTTCAAATTCATTTCTGAGATAAGACTGGAATGACGAGAAATTTGATACGTTTAAAATTCTTAATTTGTCTAAGCCCAGTCTGTGTTGACTTTATATGATTAGAAATTGCAACCAGGCTTGTATACGCTCTTTGACGACTTCAAACTCTATCAGTGGAAAAGAAATATGAGGGCATTTAAAAGGCGCCTGTCCACCATAAGATGTCATGTCGTGTCATCGTTCATAGCAAAACAGCTTCCTTTTAAAATATCACTTAGTTAATAATTTTACCCCCTTCTGGTTACTAAACGTTTTTCAGAGTGCATAATGTAATATATACGCATAGAAATAAAGATTCTAATTCAGACGTGGAGCATTCTGCTGAAATTTGCTCTTAGACTAACCACCTCGATTATCTCTTAGAGATAATCGAGACTACCACGTTTTCGATCTTTGAATCCATTTCTGGCTTTCTTTAATAGTAAGCTTGGTAAACTAAATATTTGAATATAAGTGGCTGCACTTTAAAAAAGGTTTTTCGAGTCACGTACTATGTTTTTTGTTTTTAAATATTCTCGATTGACTACTTTTTACTTTCGATCTCTTCCTATATTCAATCCTGGCAAGGCTAATTATTGTAATTCACGAAAAGTTAAGATATCTCCAATTATTTCTCGGCGTTTAAAAAGTTGAGTGTCAGTAATACATAAAATAACTGGTCTGCTTTAAGGGCTGCTTTTAATTGTTTTTCCGAAGAATATTAATCAATAACCTATATTTTAACGCTTTTTTAAAATAGGCTATAATAATATTAATTTTTACATACATATACTGTAAAATAGCAAATCAAATTCATGTAAATTAAAAGCTGTTTTAGTATCGAATTGTTAACGAATAAACCTTGACTGGCCAAATTGTATTTCATCATGACATCGATTTAACAAACGAAGCAAGTTAAATCAGTGGGGATCGATTTCTGATGCATTCGTTTTTTTTAAAAAAATTATCTACTAGAACCTTGAATACTTAAGTATCACGCAAAAACACGCTCTGTAATAAAATGCATATCTTTTAAAGAACCAGAATAGTCTAGTCCTCGAAGTCGAAAATTAATAGCATCTTAAATGCGGTCTCATACTGTGATTGCCATCTTAGTTCATTCCATACACTAGTTTACGCGTTCTTTGATTATCTCTTCCAGAAATAAACGTTTGCATATATAATTTCCACAGTAACCTGTAATTGGATCTTTCAATGAACCGCGTTAGATACTTTCAAGGCTTTAATATTTTTTTACGTAGTTAATCCTTAAATATGATGGGGTTTTAGGAAATGTAGGAACCAGTTGGATGACATACTGTAAAAACCCACAACTTTTTGAAATGGTTAAAAGAAACCATGGATGTTTGTTGCGATCTCATACCTTACGACTCCGTTCGTTTGCTATATTCAGGAAACTTCTTTCTGAAATAAGTTATTTGTTGTTTTCCACTCGGATCTAGATTCAGATTTAGCAATTTTTTAAGGATCCACAGCGGCGAATTAAAACAACATACTACGAAGCACTTGAAATGAAATCAAACCCTACTTCGGTAAATGAAGGCTTACATATGCAAATTCAGAGTGGTTTAATATCATTAGTTCATGGCGCATGTTGACATAGTTATCTATAAAAACGCACGACTTACTGCTGTCGAATTTCTCACGTCACGGCGATAGCTTTGTTTTTGCTTTTACGAACGGGTATAAGCAAGCTATCTTGTAATCTTATAGATTATACTTGAAGGACAAAATGGACCTGGTATCTGTTTTAAAAGGGGTCCTGAGTTTAAATATATATATATGAATTGTATCTGTGGCGAGGCATGCTAGATTTAAATGACAAAAAATAATCTATTTGAGATCTGCTAGCACTGTGACAAGTAATAGTGATCAAAGTAAAACAAAGGTAACAGATTTTCGGTTTTTCGTACAAAAGATTGATTGAGCCAAGTAAGTTGATATCTTTTTTGAATACTTTATGTCGACCCAAATGAACGACTAACTGTTTTTTTCTTGCTGTCAATATTCTTTTGCCTTGACTTGTCATGTTCATAGCCAAATTTTATCATCGTCAGAAATTAAGCCTGCATCTCAATATAATTATTATGTGAAATATTCTGACACTAGATCATCTTTTTGCAAGATTTAATGATTTTTTTTTTCTTGACATTATGTGAGCTTAAATCTTTTCGGAAACAATTGTCTAAAAGTTTATCTACGAACTGACACACGGGCTACCAGAGCGAAAATACAAATTCAAAAACTGGTACCTATAAAAGGTAGACAGTAAATATGTATCTTTAGGCGTCTCTGAAGATTAAGAGTTTTTGTTAATTGAATATTAAGTACAATTAGCAATCTTAAAATCCTCTTATTTCATAGACTGCTAAAAATAGGCTCTACGTTGGCCTAAGGTCATTAATATTTGAATCTAAGATTGTTATTTAATTAAAACATTAACTGAGGTCATTAACCTTAGTTAATTTAATATTAAGCTATAAATGATGGCGTTTGAAAGGCGTTTTAAAAAAAATAATGTAACCCACTGATTATTCTAACCACATGGAACATATAGCTATATCTATTTCAAGACAATAGAGAGTGGACGCCATACAGCTATTTTGAGAAAAGGTTGTCGGAAAAACTGCACGCGACAAACCCGAAAGGCATTGTGGGTGGTTTTTGAGTTTACTGTTCTTCAAAGAAATTTGGAAGAATTAGCACGAAAGGCCATGGAAATGTGTTTGCGAGTGCTAAAGAAAAGCAACAAAAGTAGGTTCGACAGCTACAGTCGTCAGGAACAGTGTATCGATCATATCCCATATTACCTTTCGGGATTGTCGCGTTCACATTTTTTTCCGACAACCTTTCTCGAAATAGCTGTATATATTTATCTTATTCTTTATCATAGATACGTGTTCAGTTCATAACAGGTTCATTTACAACCTGGCCTGGCCTGTGGAATATTAAATCCTTAAGTATGTAGCTCAATTTATTTAGTATTATTCACTATTATAATAATGATCGACGAAATGAGAACACGTGTTAATCTTAACATTACCACAGGATATCATGTTCTCAATTCAGGAAGTGTAGTGAATTTATTTCTAAGTCGCTATGTTGAGAAAAAAAAAAAAGTAAGCACAGAATGAAGCAGCAGCAAAACGAATCCCTTCTGTACGGGTGTGATATGACGTCTGAGTGTTTTTAAAAGACATTTACACATAGTTGGAAAGTTACCCTTCAAGATTTTTTTTTGCGTTGAAAAGAAAATGTAAGCCATGCTAAACCTTTTTCAGGCATTTTATTCACGCTTCATTCTGACACAGTCCGCGAAAGAAAAAAAGAAAAAGCTTCACAGCGCCTTCAAAATTATGACTGACAATAAAAACATGAATAAAACTTCAATGAAACATGGACAACAATAACAAAATATTCAAGACAGCAATCGAAAATACTAAGCAGTTTCAACTCGGTCTAACAGATATACACTCGAGTAAAATAAGGTAAGAAGTGTGAAAATTGCAGCTCGTGGAAGCGAGTAAGTAAGGTCAGAAACTCTCGCGACAAAGCCTTTCTCCACCCAAACCATATAAACAAACCAGCTTCGAATAACAGAGGCATCTTCATAGCAGTTGTATTTCATTTTGTAGCGGCAGTGAAAGAACACGAACTAACAATTTGAAATGTCAAAAGATGTTTTCTGTAGTCCGCCGTAAGAGCCTCATGAACTATCACAAACCAGCACAAACGCAGCATCGATGAACCCCTTTGCGACCCGCTCCTCGAAGAAAAACTAAATAGAACAAGTCAGTTTTGAAAAAAACAGAAGAAAGAAACTGGACAGCAGTTGTCTTTCATTTTGTGTCGGCAGTACAAGAACAAGATATGTTTCAATCTAGAATTTTACTGGTTGGTTGCCCCTAAAATGGTAAATTTGGGGCCAAAATGAAACCCCCGAGTCTGTACGGGCGGGTGACGTTTGGGCGTATGCTGAAGTCATCACCAAATTTTCTGAAATTGACAGGGTTCCTTTTTTTATTGCTAAAGGGGTCAGCTGCGCGCGCGCGGACGTCCGTTATAAAATTCGTTCTCGAATCACATGTCTTATCAATATTAGCCAATAGAAATCCTTTCCTCGATAAGGTACCCTGTTTGCCAGTTTACAGGCCGTGTTGACTAGACGTATTATACGCATCACTTAACGAAATACAGCTGATTGAGCTAATATTGGGCTTCCTTGTTTGTCATGGCGTCGGAAGACACTTGCATTACTTCGAAGCAATTTGTAACCATCTTAAAGAAATTTGACAAGGACGGTCAGTAAGAGTAGCAACAGTTATTGTCATTTATTAATTGAGCTTAAATCATATTTTGAGATCCGATACACTTTACACTGTCTGACTTTTTTTTGTCGTTTCATTTAACCACAGGCAATGGACACATTGAAAAGAGCGAAATAGATTCTTTTCTGAAAGCTTTTGAGGACGAGGTATAGCATTTAGCTCAATACAAAAATGAAGGACCCCGCCCGGTAAATACTGCTATTGCAGTGTAGGCTCGCTAGTATAGTTACCATCAAATGGAGTTGGAATTTATTCTATTAAGGGAACTATGCTTAAGTATACCTCGAGGTTCTGCAAAATTGCAAAGCCAAGAATAATATGAGGTATTCGAGATTCCCGATTAAGAGTCCGAAAGTAAAGTGGGAAAAATGTTCAGATCTTGTCACTTGAACTTAAATTATTCTACAGATCTTTTTCATTTTTTATGGTCCCTTTCAAGCACATATACTTTAAATTCTCATCTTAGGCTTATTCTCAAACTAGAGTTTCCAAATCAGTATAAAGGTTGATACCTTCGCTTGTGGATTTTCTCAATTTCCGTCTTAATGGTTGTCTGCTTTTCAAATTCAATGAAGGAACCTGTTGCCACCTGTAAAATTATTTTTGTTTATATTTTGAAATTTTTACCTGAAAGATTACGAATGATTTCAACGCCGAGTAAAGAAGAAAAAGCGTGAATGAATTTCATTAAATATATACAAAAAAAAGAAGAAAAACATTTTCCCAAAGGTACTAACACTATAGGATAATTCCTTGGATAAATAACGTTTGCTGTGTTACTCATAATTGATGGTTATCAGAGCAAACTCCTCGCCAACAAGAAGATACAAAATAGATAATGGTGATATTTTGTATGGACACTAGTGGTCACGAGACTCGTACCCTTTCCAAAACTCAACTGATGGTTCCGTAAAAACTATTTCTTAAAAAACTTCAAGTACATTTAATTTAATTTTTATGCTGAAGGCACTTGTAATTTTCTCTGTAGGGACTGATAGAGCATGCAAGATCGGTAGAAATTGCTGAAAAAATAAAAGAAGAAAGCGGTGAAGAAAACTTCATAGCAGTATCCACGGTAATTTCTAAAGCTAATTATAATAAGTCATATTGGTGAGTTTCGCATAACTTAAATGTAGAAGAAAATTTAAGTGCACCACTGTACTCCTGAGACTACTAAATATATTGGAGTTGGAACAGATGACTGTCAATCTTTTATTAAGCACATCATGATAAGGTTTCATAGTAGAAGATATTAAAAAAAAAAACTGCCTTTTCTGATCTTGTTTTAGCTGACAGCAAACATTGTCCCAGTTAACTTTCTAAAAGCTGAATTCGGAGAACAACACGCAAGGATCTCAAGCGTTGATTTTATGAAGGTAAACAGCAAACTATAGATGTGGAGGAGGGCCATCTACATATATAGGCATGCAAAAAGTGAAAAAACTAAATATGCTTTAGCGTTTGGGTCTTTAATACTTTATTTTGTTGCTTTCTTTCTTGTTTTTATTTAAAAAGTGAAAAATTGACTTTACAAATTTTTGCTAAGATGTGAACCGCTTTTACTAACTGAAAGCGTTGTTCTGATAAAGAAGAATTGGTGAAACATTTTTAGCATGAAAAGTAACGCTTAAATTAGCGACAAGTTTAGATTTTTAAATATATCGTTTATCGTCTCTGTTCATCGCATTTGATAACATTGACCAAAATGTCCAAACATTTAAAAACTACAGCTATTATTGCTTTCAGGGAATTGTATCGTCCACAACATGGACAATAGGAGACAGCTGCGGACGGCCTTTCAATATATAGAAAGGACAACTTTACGGGCAGGTGTACAAACGCTCATAATTGACTGATATCCACCCCCTTTTGAAGCTAAAGGCCGGCCTTGATATGATCGTTTCCGTCTTGCAAGTCATTAGTGGAGCTTACTTAGCGGAGATACTAAAAATGCAAGTTTTTTTTTTTTTTTGGAAACTGGGAAAAAGAATCGTGACGTAACAGATACTGACATACTCAGAGTGCCATGCATGCTTTGTGAAGAAAGCACATGAAAGATTTATGCGAAAAGTGTCGAGTCCACGAATTCTATTGCTTGAAAGCGTTGATTATTTTGGAACAAGTGAATACTTAATTAGTCGAAAGTCTTATGAGCAAACTTCGATGGGGAGGGTAACTGGTCAGGTGTTTTATTCAAATGAGCCAGTCTTGTGATTTGCATACGTTTCATCACGTCTTTGCTCTTTGGTAATGATGCAATTTTTTTCTAATCGAGGCCCTTGATTTTCGTGTATTTTATACAGGCGTACTCGATCACTTCAGAAGAATAGAGCGATTTTCGTATGACCTTGAAATGAAAGCCCGCGAACAAAACAGAAACGACAAACGAACGGAAATAGAGCGGTTTGATTGGTTTATCGAACGGACAGACAAACGCGCCTAGCTTTTCATTGGTTAAGCGAACGCTCAGGTGAAAAAACTTCATGCCCGAGAACTTTCTAGAAATCAACCGATACTTTGCTTTGACGTCATACTACAACACGATTGGCCAATCGAGCAATGCCTTCTCCATATTAGGGTTTCTATGGCGGGAAAACGAAGAGGCCAAGTTTTGATCTTTTCATCCATTGGCTGATGAAACAAAGAACGAACACTTACCGAAACCTTTTTTCAAGGTCATACGAAAATCGCTCTATTGTCAAATACGATATCAAAAGTAAATGCCCTGAAGAATACTCGAGCGTCGATAAAGTAGGACATGAAAAGCTTCTATAGCGAAGAAATCCTGTTTTGTGTTGAATTAGGGTCTGTTTACATGAAGGTGGGGACCCCGGCTAGGTGAGGTAACATGTGGCAAGTTACCCCACCTAACATGTACACGTGATCACATTAAAAGAGCGATTATAAGGACAGGCGGGTTACCCCAACTCCATCTCAGCGGGTTACCTCACCTACCTGGGGCACCCCAGGTAGGTTAATCGGCTCCTCATTTATAAATACATAAACATTGGGTCAATCGAAACGTTCCGGACGATTTTCTGGCAACCAGGCTTATGTTCTGTGGCAAATGACCCTTATTAGACAGGCTTAAATAAAAACCAAAAGGAAACAACAATAACTCAGCTGCTGTTCCTACACATGGTATAAAATCAACCGGGTAATAATAAAGTTGGAAACGAATCTATTTTATGACCACTAAAATTACTTTGATTTCTTTCTTTTAACAGATTTGGGACAATTATGATGTTGATGGTAATGGGTATTTAGATGAAGCCGAACTGAGGGTTGGTAATCAGCTTACGTTTAGTGACCATATCAAATCTCATCCTCTACTATAATGTTGAATTTACAAAAAGGTTGCGTAAGCGAAGCAGCAAGTTCAGTCTGCACGTTCAGTTGATTCATTATGTTTTGCCGTCTTTTTTATTGCTACGTGATGAAGTTTTCTAATAGCTTCAGCAATTTTTGGGGATTTAAGTCAACATCCGTTGAAAAAATTTTCTTTCCTCTTTGTATCGTTGTCTTTAAAGAATTCTACTTCAGGAACATTTCCGTTAGTGAATTGACATGTTGAACGAGCGGGGACGATAATCGCAGCTAATCGCGCAATAAACGAGTAATGTTATTGTTTGATTTCTAGAAATTCTTTTATGACTTGATAACTAAGAGAGACAGCCATCCAAGCAATCTGAAAGATCTGAAAGACCAGATTGATCAATATGTCGAAGCCATGGTACGTGAAACAGAAATCTATCTCTTAACTAGTTGCTTAACAAGACGGTAACGCTTAACTATTGGACAGCGACAAAAACTCTCGTCTATTAAAACAGTTTTTTTTTTTTAATAATTGCCCCTCCAATTTATTCTTCTTTCTTCCCTTCTATTATTCCCATTTGCAGTTATTAAAACATTCAACTTTCTTTGTGACTGCCAAGAATAAAAATCCGTCATGTGCAAAATTTGTCTGAAATGTATATTGTCATCAGAACGTTGTTATCACAAAACAAAACGTTGTCATCAGAAAATAAAAAAAGCGTGAATTATTGAATAAAGCTAAAAAGGAATACATGGAGCACGCTAACTAAATTCAAGGATCTAGAAGTCCGACGAAAAAGAAAGAAGCAGAAATCATCTTTACAATCGCCAATGTACCTTCTCTCAACTCTACTTACTGTGTCTGAAGATTGAACAATTAAACCAGTATTGCTAATTTAAAGTGTTTTCAAAATATAAAAACAAATTTGCTGACTAACTGGCAAGAATGTGGTTAAAAAAAATAAAAGAAACGAAAGAAAAAACTGTTTTGCATTAATTCCTATTTGGCTTTTTAATTCTTTCTTTTTGCTTTTTTGAATAACAGCGTGAGTGCAATTAGGTGTATATATGAAATAGAGATAGCTTTTATTACGACTATCTAAACTCAGCCTTCCTAACATAATTCATTCACCTTTCAGTTCAGAATGTATAACATTCGAAATGGAAAATGCTCATTAGAAGACATGTGCAAGTAAGATTATAGTATATACAGTGTGATTCTAATATCTAGTCAGGATTGAAACTAAATACAGCAAAATCCTCCGGCACCTGGAAAATCGAGTTTGACCGATTTTTATGAAACCTCAGATATAATGAACAATGGCTGTTTTGACAAATAAAATATTTCTTTTATTTCAAGCAAAGGAAACTAAGAAAAAAAATCTTGAGGCGTCAATTCAGCCTGTTTATAGTCTGCCCACAGCCGTTCTCGGTGTCGTCACGCAACTCTCCTCCTCAAGTGGATGAAGAGCGTTGCGTGACGGTACAAAGAACGGCTGTGAAGCAGACTAGCCTGTTCAGGGCGTCTCGTTACAGTATCTTAAAGCCTAAAAGAATTATTCTTTAGTAAAACGAGGATTTAAGGTACAGTCCTCAGGTCTGTTTTCATGATTTCTTTTTGTGTAGATTCTGTCCCGTGGAAGAAAATTTCCTGGAACAATACGAGCAAGTAAGGATGATTTTGGCATTTTCACTAGCTTAGATTTAAACAGCCCATTATTTAAGCAGGTTAGAATTTAAACAGCTGTTGCAATTTTCTGTTCGTTAAGCAACTGAAAGATAGAGTCGCCAAACAAATTAACTACAAAATAAATAATACATCATTTAATAATTATCACCCTAAAATCGATGAAGGTGAACAACAGTTTGCTTCAGTTAGGATTCAAAGCTTGAAGATTGCGATAAATTTTAACACGTTATCGCCAGGAAGATTTAAACTGTAGTTCTCAAAATTCAAACAAGACGGTTATAAGCTTAGAAAAACGACATTAGTTTTCCTACTTTAATTACCGTGTAAAAAAGAAAGAAGGACACAACTTGATAAATTGATTGATTGATATTTGATATTAATTGTAAATAATCCTTTTATAATCTCATCAGTTTGACGAAGAAGAAATTGACGAAATATTTGCACATTATGATCAGGCAAGTCAATTGGCTTTTCTCTTCTGTTCGCTGTAATATAATATATGTGGAACGATACTAAATAAATGTAAAGACATTCATCGCAGTTACAGATTGACGCAACTATTTAAAGGGTAGACGTTTCAACCTACCCCTCCCTTGTAACACGGTGGAAGTATGAGTTAGCATGTACGTCCGAGGGCTAAGGGATAGAAAGGTAAAAATGATAACACTGGATACATGTACTGGTCTAAGAGGGTTAAAAGGTCGTGTTGTCTTTAACCAAAAAATTGCGACACAAATTCTTATAGGATGATAGCCATGAGATCGATGGATATGAACTGGAAGGATTTCTCAACGATCTCTATCAAAAGAAATACAAGCATAAGGTATGGTAAAAATCGTCTGGCATTTATAGACATTGGTGCATTTAATAACTGGTAATTGTTATTGCCCTTCCCCAGTCCGACCCCCCTCTCCGTCAAATAGATGCCCCCCTTATTTTTAGACCAAACTGACGGCCGAAGGACCGAAAAAAAAATTGTTGAGACCGACCCCCACCCCTTATCTCAGGGTATGGATCTACCACTGGAACTCGTTCTTACCTTTCGATTTCCTGTTTATCCTTTGAATAATTGAATTGTCTATTTTTTTTTTTTTTTTTTTTTTTGCTTGCTTGCTTCAAGGAAGTTAAATTTCATTTCATTTTTTTTTTCTTTAATTCACAGCCTCGCGTTACATTTGAAAAGTTTAAAGAAAAAAAGATGAAGGTATTTGACAAGGACAAAAACAAGAAGTTCAACAAGGAAGAATTGAAAAACATTTTAAAAAGTCCGTAAAACACCTGGCCAAAAAAGAAACTGATAATTGCTGTAATATCTTCCTCGTGGTAATTTAGACCGTTTGTAATTGTTTGAGCTTAATACTGTCTTCGTGAGTACCAACTGTTTGATTCTTACTTAACGTAAATCAATCCTAAAGCGTTTGGGTGGCGGATATCGTCAATAAGGCCTTTTGGCGTGTGCTAAGACGCATCAATTTGAATTCAAATTTCTTATGAAAACAGCTTTAATCATCATTAACTTGTAAAATATGAAAATAATTGCATTTCCATTTATTTTTTTTTGTGTGTGTGTGTGTGTGTGTAAAATTATTGCTTTCAGAGGTTGTATTTTCGCATTTTACTTCTTTGTAATATTCGGGCGTTTCATTTTTCGCCAATTCTTTTATTTTAATTTCAATGACCCAGCAGACATCAGTAAAAAAATTAACAATTATAATAATTTGAATGTAGTTATTAAAAAAAACAAAACAAAACAAAACAAAACAAAAATGGTGGATTTTGCATAAAAGTGTAAGCATCAATTTTACGTCTTTGATTAGTATATTCCACATATGGTCGATTAATCATAATCTCCATTTTGTTCAGCACTGAATAAATATCCCGATGAAAACTGTCTTCTGGTGGTGGGGAATTTTATCACCAAGAAGAGGCATTGACGTGTAGAGAAAAGTCTCTCGTCAAAATAGAGTAGAAACGTAACGATAGCCAACAGTACTCAAGGACGGTAACACCGTCGAAGGTACACACTGTATAATTCGTGGTATTTAGTAATAGAATTTGTTAGCATACCTTTTGACATAATTCTTCATTGACGAGCACAATTTCCATGTATTTTCCTAATAAGGCACTGCAGCATAATTTGCAGTTTTGGCTTTTAAAAACTTAAAAACTTAAAAGTTTTGTAGCACAAAAATATCATTTACTGATCAAACCCGAGATCAGTGTTTCAGGCAAAATCAAATTGCTTCGTCTACTAATTGTCACATTCATTGGACCTGGTGGGACCTGTTGGAACGAAGACCTTGGTCCCACTGGAAGTGACCTAAAAGGGCTCTTTACACAGGGCTAACATAGAGCTAGCATGGCCCAATATTTTTTTTCTTTTTTCTTTTACCATGAAGGGTTTTAATTTCGCATGCGTGTCCTCCTGTCATGCGGCCATAATAAAACACAAACCCACCTAGATCAGCAGTCAAAATGGTCGATATTCTACTGAGTTAAATCAAGGTCACTATTCATCCAAGAATTCATTATATATGATAACCCTCTTTCTGAAGGTAGATGACAACTTTACTTCGTCTCTCGTATTGTTTATAAGACAAGGAAAAGCGAGGATTGGCTGACAGTTTCATATAACTTTAATGAATGATTACATATATACCGAGGTCTAAAATCAGAGGAATGTCAGTGACTTGATCAAATACAAATACCTTTATCATACTACAGAAAGCATTGTGAAGATTATAATTCAAACATACAAAAAGCTTAAGGTAAAAATGAAAAAATGCTAGAAAATATGAAGGGAGCAGGCTCATTAAATCACCTTGTCTATCCCCCAAGATTCTTCTTTTTTTTTTAGCAGCAACGATTTAGAAATATGAGGAGAGCTGACAAATAGCCCGTTAGATGTCGGGTTTTGCAAAGAAGGTGTGGGCCTCTAGAGGGGTCGAGATTAAGACGAATTTAAAAACAAGTTATGTATATCACCCAGGTTTGATAACTTCCTTTACTCTCTGTCTCTCTCTTGCTCTCGGAGAAAGTTGTCAATAATTTTGAATTTTTATGATATTTGCATATTCAAAAAGGGGTTGTTTTTCACTATGATATGATATAAAAGATAGAAAGTAACTGGGAACAGGCGCACTGGTAATTATAAATACCAGCAGGCTAACAAAAATCTTTTTCACCTCTTGCGAGCCTTTTTGTGGGCACTACGAAAAACGCTTTACCATATATGACACAGCCATTCCACATTCATGGACTATGGTGGCCAGATAATATTCGTTAACTTGCCTATAGCCATACAAGATTCAATACGAAGGAAATTCTTATATATTATATAGTGCATCATATGTTGTTTATTCATTCATATCCGATAACATCATTGCCAGCTCGCATCGGGAAAGTTTTCCGTTCTTGTCTCGATCACTGACTCCCAGAAGTACATCTCTCATTTTTTCCAGTTCCTGGCAACAATCAGGTTCCTGTGGAAAATTTTTTTGAATTGGATGAAGTAAGCAAAAAGACCAAGTGTTAAAAACATGTTTTGCAGTTTTGGATCTGTTTTTGTTTCATTCCGGATAAAAGTTACTGCTACAGATATATATATATATATATTTACTTTTATTGTTAAAATGCCCAGAATTTAACTGTTTTATGTTACAGAGCCAAAAAAATTAAGTGTTTAGTGTTATCGAGAACCCCCACTCAGACCGTTAATTACGGATACAAAGGGACACGGTTTAGTCAAGCAGATTTTTCTTCTTCATCTTCATCAGTTGGGTTGAATAAAATTAATGTAATTGGGCCATTTTATTCAGCTCTACCAATTGAAAACAACTCAACCGCGTCCCCAGCACTTCTCGCCTCCTCCTCCTCTTGATGGCTTTTATTCTGTTGTATTGACGTCATAATATCGGCTGTAGCAAACGTCTTTAACTTTGGTCAACGCTTTTAAACGAATTTGCCAGGGATTTGAGCCAATCAGAAAAGAAGAAAAGTTTCGAATGAATAATAATTGCTTTCATTGCGTAATATACCAACAAGCAACAACAATCAATTCTTACCAGTCCCATCTTTTTCATGACGTCACGTAACAGAACTAAGAGCTCAGAACTATCAATTTCACCGCTTCTGTCCTGTAAAGATATACAAATGATTCAACTTAATTAATCATACGTATTAGGGACATGATAGTGGAACTTCAAACTACTTAATAAAAATAATTGAACCTGGGTTGACAAAAAATACGAAAGTGACGTTGTATTTTTTAGATCAAGGACTATGGCACAGGGATCAGAGAGCGGAAAAAATAGGGAGGAAGGAGGAAGAGACGGGGAGGGAGAGAAGAGGGTTCCGTGGTTCTCACTCCCTACCCCAACCCCTTGCTGTTTCTCCTTGGCATCTCTTTTTGCTGTTCACACGAACTGAACGCCTAAAACAAGGTATTTTAAGGCAGTTTAATTTTGAAATTCATCAATCAGTTGATTATCTCAATTTAAGCCCTTATAGCTATTAGAGCCTTAGATTCTGGACGAGGACGACTACGAGAGCGAGATTTTCTCAGGACTAAGTAGTGCGCGCCTGTGAACCAGCGTCGTTTTGGCGGGAAAATGTGTTAGCCGTCGTCATTCTACTACGTATTTTAGCAAGAATGTCGTAGTGGTGGGAACAAGTAACCAAATGTGAGAAGTACCGGTACTATCATTTTGCTATCAGGTTAGGGCTTATTACTTTGTTAGGTATAAATAACCGTTCTAACCTCTTTGGTGATAAAAAAAAAAAAAAGTCCAATGATGAAGCTTTCCGGGGTGTCTTTTTTTTAGAACACGCAAAAAAGTGAAGTTAAAGTTCGTACTCGTACTCGTCTTCGTCCTCAATTCTAAAGCAACACTTTGGATACATGATGTGAAGTATATATGAAATAATTCATATTTGAACTGCGGTTGTAGATGAAAGTAAAGAATGATCATCGCAGTAAATTTTCCAATTTGAGCAATTGGAAAGAAGAAGCCTGAAAAAAATCAGGGCTTCAACGGGATTCGAACCCATGACCTTCACGTTGCCGGTTTGTTGCTCTACCAACTGAGCTATGAAGCCACACATTGGGAGCGAGGTCAATTTATTGAGTTCATGTCTCCCGTGAGGAGTGAAATGATGTGAAGTATATGAAATAATTCATATTTGAACTGCGGTTGAAGATGAAAGTAAAGAATGATCATCGCAGTAAATTTTCCAATTTGAGCAATTGGAAAGAAGAAGCTCGTTCAAAGAACTCAATAAATTGACCTCGCTCCCAATGTGTGGCTTCATAGCTCAGTTGGTAGAGCAACGCACCGGCAACGTGGAGGTCATGGGTTCGAATCCCGTTGAAGCCCTGATTTTTTCCAGGCTTCTTCTTTCCAGTTGCTCAAATTGGAAAATTTACTGCGATGATCATTTTTTACTTTCACTTTGCATACAAGCAGTCACATTATCATCAAAGTTGATTTTACAGGCCTTCGATGACTAATGACCACACTTTAGGCACTACATAAACTTGTCTTCAATGCAGTATTTCAGTTCTCACACACTGCAACCAGTATCCTTCAAAGTGACAGACATTGAAGACGTACGTAAAGTTCTTGCTGGGCGCCACTTGCTCTTTTAATGGAGCTGCTTTATATTATGTCATACTGTTCGCTTGCGATTTGAGCCGCCACATGACTTAATCGGGTACGGAAGACGAGATATACTCTTAGTATAAAAACACAAAATCGTACCGTGTCATAATGGTCAAAGATAGCATCAAAATCATCTCTTGACAAGACTTTCTTCCCCTAATGCAGAAAAAAAAAATCAAGCACAGTTGAAACGAATTTGTCAAAGATAACCTACTGAACGCATACACTTCAGTGGTCATGATCTCAGTAACCCGCAATCAGTTTTTTTTTTTTCCATAATTATTGTTATTTCGTCAGATCTGAATCCCGTTGGAAGAACTTCAAATTTGTTTTTCAGCCAATCAGAACAGAACTTATTCAGATGAATTGTGTCAAGAACGGTCAGAAAGAACGCCCGATTCTGGCCTTTTTTTAGATGTAACTATGGGTATATAATTCCGACGAAATCAAAGTTAAGGCGTACGGTTTTCAGCAAAAGACAATCTTAAGGGTTAAAATGATGACCTCGTTCATAGTTTAACAAAGTCAGACGTGCAATTGTGGCAGGCAAAGAAATCTGCCCAAAAAAGGCTGCTGTGCGTTTAGAGATTTTTTTTTTTGCGTGAAAAAACTGATGCTTTATCTCTTTCATTAGAATTAGTACATGTACAGCTGTAGTAGTAGGAGTAGTAGTGGTAGTACTGTAGTGGTAGTGGTAGTGGTAGTGGTAGTGGTAGTGGTAGTGGTAGTGGTTGTGGTGGTGGTGGTAGTAGTAGTAGTATTTGCGGTTTTCTTCGTTATCGTCTTCTTTGTTCCTCGAACTCGCTAGTACGTTATCACGCAATATATATATTTTTTGATATGTGACGATTTCGTTTGAAACAGACGAGCTTATTGAAAATGCCCGAAGAAACGATGGAAGTGGAATAGACTATGCATAAATCTGAACCACCCTGCGACTTAAGTAGAAACTCTTACTTGTCCCATTGGAGTGCACTTACAAGGATTCCGACTATGCGTTCATATTATTTTTCATTTACGTACATATATAATTTCTTTTTTTTTTTTAATTTTGTTAACACATTAATTAATTTTATTTTTTTAGCGGCGATATACCTGAAAGTTGGCAAAAAAGTTTTCTTCTTTAGGCAGGATCCTAAAAACAGAAAAGAGGCACTGAACAATCTATTCTTGCAATGGTTGCTCAGAATACAAAGTGATGCTAAGGCTAGGATAATGTTGTTTTTATGTTGAGCTTTATATCATGATATTGTAGATGAATAAATAACAGTGTGCGCGACGAGACAAGTGTCTCACACAAAGGAAGGTTCAAGAAGCAAAAAGTATTCATCATTATACCCTTAATACTTTTAAGGGGTAAACTTCATCTCTTTCCTACATCAATTTGACACGAAGACATATTTTCGCTTTAAAGTTTTGAATAATTACTACATGCATATGACGTTTTGCTGCCATTAGCTAGGGAGCTTAAGTATTTTGGACATCGACGGCAACGAGAATAGCAGAAAAGCAATAGGTTTAGATTAGGTAGCTTAAGCAACAACGACGGTGACGGCTACGAAAACGCCGCTTCCAAACTTCAATTCGTTAAATGTTGGCAATTTTTGCTGGAGCTGAATTCCACACGACTCTTTCAAAGGTCAGGGAAAGAAAAAGAAAATCGTTGTCTTGTGTTCATGTCCTCCACAGAACTTAAAATTAGGCAATTTCTCGTCGTAGTAGTGCAGTGACGACAAAGAAATATAGAAAAAAAGCTTTATGCACATGCAAAGTTGCTGTTTTGCCAATCTATGCCTATTACTTTTTTGACGTTCTCTTTGATGTCGCTGTCGTCCTTGTTTAAGCTCCGATCCCTTTTGGCAAAACAACAACTTGGCACGTACTGAACGATTTTGTGTACACTTTTCTACAGGAAGTGAACAACAGATAACGATTTTCAAAAAATTCTTCTTTTAAACTTAGATATAGTCCTTTAAAATTCAACACCCAACAGTTGTCAAATTGAATGACATGGAAAAAATGCGAAGGATGAATTTTGAAACAGGCTGAATTCACTTTCGCCATCGTCGTCGCTGCTTAAGCTACAAAGGTGTACCTATCCTTTCATACAAAAACAGCGTTTGTTCCTGGGAACACTGGCAGCCAAACAATTGTTTTAATGGTTGAATTTAAACTAGAGAAGAGTTATCCATCAGACGTATAAATCCGAAGACGAAGTTTGCTCCATAAGTTGTCTAGATATTTTCAGCGGGAAACAGGAAACATTGCGAAAATATAGAAACCAGTCCCTCTCATGTGGAATCTTCGTCAAAAACTGTCTATAAATTTAGAGACGGATAATCCGTCTGTTAGCCCGTCTTCAAGACGTACTAACAGACGAATCAGCCTCAGACGAATTTTGCTCCACAATTCGTCTTAGCACCCAATTTATACTAGAGACGGATTATCCGTCTGAGACCGATCATCCGTCTAGACGGATAATTCGTCTCTAGTATAAATTCGGCCAATGATTTAATATAGCATCAAGGGAAAATTCTATACGTAAAAAAGCCGATTGTAAGAGTGTGGAGCTTATCTTTAACGCTTCATTGAGATTTAAATAATTAGTAAGCGACACTTACTGAGCTAATTCCTTTAGTCCTATTTTGCCGTCCTTGTTTTCGTCATATCTCTCCATCTAGCACACGCACAAACAAAGCTTGACGTATTAGATAAATAAAATAATGAACAGGCGGAAATCAGTTTGAATAAGATACGCCAGTCTTTTTCTTTGACAAATTTTCTTGCTCCCATTGTACGTGTGGCAACGAGTCTCGAAAGGCCTGGGACCCTTCAAGATCTAACGGTACAGCAAGTACCAGAGACATTGGCCCGGATTACCAAACCAGCAGCATGCTAAAAAAAGGAGACCAACACCATTACAAGCCTCGAGCTCTCTGAGCGCTTTACCAAGGAAAAAGCTTGTTCAATTTGTTACTCGGACCTTGGGCTTGTGAGTGTTTCTAGAAACAACTGTTAAACGCAGAATCAGTATGTTCAGCTCTTTCTGCCATAATGAACCATTTTAGAGCATACATAATAATTATGCAGCATATTAATTTGTAGAATGTCTTACCATAAAGCATTTGTAGTCAGCAATTCGCTGCGGATTTGGATTTTGACCATCGTGTTGCAGCATGTCCTTAAGAAAGGCGTCGATCTCATCTCCTTCCAAGTAACCACTCATGTCACTATCATAATGGTTCCATATCTGCAAAGAGATAATATCAATATTGTTTTAAACTGAAAATTCACTAATATTCAACAGAAATGGAGAACCTTTCATTCACTTGAAAAAGTATTTGAATACTTTCTATCTCGCTTCTCTTTCAGTTTCTTATTTTCTCTTTTTCTCAATAGTTACATTCTATATTGATCCAGTGACGTGGAAAGATTTAGTGTAGATCGAGAAAGTACCAGTGAAAGTACAAAAACTGGAAGGCATGCTTAAACTTTCAAGATGAGGTGAACTGATTTTTAGTGCGATAGATCTTGACATCGTCGATAAAAAAGCTATCAGAGATTTCGACTGGGGACACGCCCAGGGCACTCCATATCAGGAGTAAAGAGAATAAGGGGAAAGCAAGTCATAAGGTAAAATAGGCAATGCGGAGTACGGTTAAACAATTTAGCCAAAGGACAACACAAGTAAATGAGAAACTGTGAAATGTGACTGCCATCGAAACGGCCACCAATGACACTACGAGTCTTCATAGCCAATAAATAAGATCACGGCTTAACAGACAGACGACCAATAACATCGCCACTTAATAGACCAATCAGGTCAATAACCAGAGTTTATACCATCAACTGTCGTGATACAACTCACTTTGACTCTGAAGATGACTACCACACAGGTTGTCGAAACTTGCTCCACTGTCAACAACAGTCCTATTCAGGACTTCCTTCACCCGGACGATCATACTTAACCTAGTCTACAACTGTACTTATGAATTGACTCTGGGTTCAAAACTTTTACAAAAATGAAAAGTTTGAGCCCTGGGGCGCTTCACATTCAGCCCAAACTTCCGGAAATTTTGTCAGAAATCAAATGGAACGGACCATCTCGGTTCGGACCGTCGAGAATAATCAGCAAAGACGGCAACGTGCAGCTAAGTGGTTACTTGCCTTTATGAATTTAACGCTGTCCATTGAATCCAACTCAAATTCAGTTCGGAACTGGTTAAGGTAGTTTTCCTCTGTGGGAAGAATATTCTCAAGCTAGAAAGGACAAAACAAAAAGACTAAAATTATTACATGTGGTCATATTCATTAAAGCAGAGGGCACATCATGTGTAGTAGTCATTGCGGTCACAATGTCATGAGTAATATTTACTGGAATATTTACTTTTTTAGTTGCTTTCTAATCTACCCACCTAAAAATTACCTACCTAAACCTACGTATATAGCTTCATCTTTTTTTCTGTCCAAAACTAGGGTTGTTGCTGGCAAGGGAAAGCGAAACCGCACACACTATTCTGACTATATAAAAGATCCAAAATTCAGCGAATATCACCTCGTAGGCATGAGCATTTGGTGGTTGTAGTCACCTGTGACAGGTCAGAAAGAAGTAGCCCGACTACTGTTCGCATGGCCAAGGAATGGTTACGATTAGTGAACGGTCAATAGGCCATTCCCGAGTTCCAAAAACTCTCACTTTCGAAACAAGGCTAATTAAGTGCGAAACATTTCTTGTGTAAATGAGTCAAGTTTATTATATGGTTAACGCTACAATAGTATGAAAATTACTTTCGGTTTTTTTTATTGTATACATTCAGCTAAAGAAAAAGGTGCTAAAAAGGCCATATAATGAATAACTTATGACCGCTCGGCCAGTACATCAAGGCCTCGGTCGGCGATTTCTCTGTAATGACCGAAAACACGAGGGCAATAAGTGGTATTTATTACTCGAAAATATAGATATATTTTATGTCAGATGCTTTGCATTTAGCCTCGCTTTACAAACCGGCTTTGACGCATCTCGGGAAATAACCTATTTTACCTGAATCACAATCCCTTTTTTTGGCATTAAAGAGGTTGAAAAATGATTTGACTGATAATGCCTGTGTTTCAGCCAAGGTTTTTGACTCAGGGAAGACGAAATCGTTACACCTGAAATTTTAGTTGAACCTAAAGGGCTCACAGCAAATATCTATTGAAAGATCTAGCGGAGGAATTAAGAGTGTGACCATGAGAAAACCAGGCAGAACCAGGCAGGGGGTGATAATGCTCAAATCACCGATTTCGCTCAAACTCGGCCCAAATGTTAGGTACCAGGAGTTAACTTATGTGACAGAATTTCAGGTCAAAATATTAAATTCCCTGGGAGATCCGGGCATCCCCTGTAAAAATCGCCATTTTGCCCGTTTTATGCATAATTAATTAGCTAACTTTACGATGCCAGTGCAACAAACAGAAAAGCTACCTGGAACTTAAATGCACTGAGAGATGATCTGAGTTCATAAGACTTTAAGCACAATAAACTTTTTAAAGTCGCCGATTCGATTTCCCCCCTCTTAGTCCCCTTAAGGTGGGTCATCATTTCCAAGTTTTGAGTAAGTCGTAAAATTAGGGTATTTTATTCGCCAATATCTCTGATGAGCAACAGCTTATCTTTATAACTTTTGCATGAGTAGTTAAAGCCATCACTTAAGTTCAGAAAAAGATCATAAAAAGTTTGGGCAATTCACTTTCTTCCATGTGTTGACATAAACTGTTCATGTGACTGAACGACTTTTGCATATTTCTTCAAAATTCAGGCCCTCACAATATTCGTGTGTTTGCCTCTGAATGAGGAGAAATCGAACAAAAAACTCATCAGACAATGATTTAACATTAATAAGGGTAAAATTGTTGAAATTATTGTGCAAGAAACTCTAACGATGATTTTTGATAGCTATATACGCGATCTTTTCAAGGAAAAACAACATACAAAGATTTAATTCACAGTTTTACTTACTTTAATAATTTCGCCCTAAAAACAATATAAACGGTCAATAAAATCCATATACGTATCTCTTGGATGTCTCAACTGCTAATTTGTGCCCGCTTGGATTGTTCCCCATGCCACCTTCGATGCCCAGTTCAGCGTAGTTCAGCGTCGTGACTCGCTGTAGGACTAAAATTCCTTAGCCATCAGTTTACGCACAAAAATCCAAATCAAGTTGTTTTAGGAGAAAAGAACCCGAAAAGTAGAAAGCCGATTTGTAATCCATGGAAAGAATTATTTCTGCCACAGTTGTAGCTCAATTCATATGTTACAAATAACAACGAAACGTCCGCCATCTTTGACATTAACTGGAGCCCGCATTTCTAAGCAGCGGTTGGCCACAATACGGAAACATCGTATCGGGAGTCAGGAGCCAGGAGCCAGGAGCCAGGAGCCAGAGTCCAGTGAACAAAATATGAAAAATATGACTTCC
Source organism: Porites divaricata (assembly GCA_038088405.1). Taxonomy (NCBI): domain Eukaryota; kingdom Metazoa; phylum Cnidaria; class Anthozoa; order Scleractinia; family Poritidae; genus Porites; species Porites divaricata. The sequence goes on from JBBMOI010000021.1 coordinate 2,654,088, forward strand.
CGACATTCTCTGAGATAATTTTATTGTTATTGTATGCTAATCAAAATTTTAGAATTCCAAATCTATTTGGAGCTCTATTCAGATTGTAATTATAAATGATCCCATTTCTTTTCAAACTCGGGGATAGAAGTTGCTTTTCTTTCGTGTTTTGGAAAGAAATATTTTTGTCTATTTTAGTTGCACGTGAAATAGGGGCGAAGTGAAGCCGGATCCTGGTGCAGACCAGCTTAAAGGGACAAATAAAGCGTGAGACACGTCAGATTAGCTTGCGACAATAACTCCATTTTGTTTTCATATTGGAGCCCCCCCTCCCCGGGGGAGTGGCCAAATTGCGTACAAATGCCCTACCCTGCTGGCACCAGATTTGACTGTCATAAACACTGAATTTTTTACCTAGCACGGTCTTTTAGGGGTCTTATAAAGCCTAACTATGGAATTAGTGTTCCCAAGTAGAATTCAAAATACACCACACTTTCACATTGAGTTAGATCTTTTTCTCAAACAACCGCTTCCATATGTTTAACACCCTTCCCACATTCCCTCAAGACCTACTTCAATTGTGATAATTAAATTTCAAATTTCTCACCCTACCCAGGTAAGGTCAATTTTCTCATCCTAGACATCCTCGGAAGGGTCTTTTTGTGTACTCTTAGGGCACCAAAACCAGTTTAGTGCCCAGGTTAGTGTGCCGTGCTGAGGCAGGCAGATGTTTAATTATGGACAGACACAACAGTTAAGTTACAGACATTTGATGTTCCGGTCCGTGCGTGGTCGGAAGACACCCAGTAAATAATGGCCGTGGGGTTGCTCAAGGAAAATTAGGGTGTTACGAGAGTCGAACTGCAGGAGGTCTCTAACGAGGAAAAGTGCGGAAACATCTACTTTTTGGAGTTTTATTTTGTTTCTAAAGTTCCTCTGATACTCCGAGGAGCGCAGGACATACAGGGAACGCAGAGATCAGACCATTGCATTATTGAAATTAGGTAAAGGCATACAATTCAGTTTAAATTTTCAAGTCTAGCCGGACGTGTATGTGAAAAAACGGTAACTCTGAAACGGATATATAAGACTGATTCATAACAGTGACAAACAGCGATATGACTGTGGACATAATATAAAAAAAACCACAACATTCAGAGGCGGATAAGATTTTCTTCCGGGTGTCTGCTTACGAGAGCTTTAAATCAAAGCTAACATCTAATTCACCGGTAAACCTTCGAGTGTCCGAGGCCGCCTACGGGAATGTAAAAATCCAGAGGTTGTGTCGGAGTTAACACGGGGTTTGTGATGGCGGTCGTAAGTACAGCTATTCGCTATATACGAGAGTACCCGTTAAGAGAACTTCTATATTGCATGAATCCGGAATTGACAGCTTAAATGAGATGTGAATATTGTGTATTAGTCTGTGTTCAAAAAACTGTTCTTAATTTACACCTTCCTTGAATAGCTAAAGAAGTCTAGCCGACTTTTTTTGCAAATGAATGTATTAGTGCCCCCTTTTGGGTCTTTTGTATTCCTCAGAAGTTTAATTTTCCTCAACACTTTTAAACGGTTATTATTATGTTTTCGCAGTCAATAATTTACCCAGATACAGATACCATCCTGTATAGTTGTAAGACTACGAGGATTAAAATATAAGTAGTAAGTAAGTAAGTATACCCAATGGCAAGTCATTAATTGTCGAAAATTGCATGTCACGGACTGACTATAAAAAGGGCTATTATGGACAATTATTATCATGGTAATTAATGTCAACATCGAATAAACTCAAAATTTCAAGTAACACGACTTTCACAACCTATTTTCAACACACCAGTTATAACAGGATATTGGCGCGTACAAACAATTGATAGTGTATTCCGCATTCCGTAGTCCGGTAGTCCAGCGTAACAGATTCCATCATTTAGGCAGAGTTTAAAGTCAAAGATGGAGGGTGTTCGAGCAGGTGGTTGTTTTCCATAGATATAGACGGATTATCAGTGATCCTTCTTGTCCTTTGAGAATCATTTTGTTCCCTCTGACTACAACTTATGTCAAAGACTTCGAATGTTCTGTGAAAAGCCGACACTTTTAATTTTGCAATGTTTCAAGACGTTTCATTATGCATCAGTCAATTCCACCTGCGCCCAGTCCCCCCCCGGGCTAACCCCCGGGAATTAGCCTTTTTTTTCTCATGGATGGCAAATTCCCGGGGGCTGGAGCACTTAAGCTGTCAAATGCCCGGCTGTGGGGACGAAAGTAGAGGGCGAATGCCCCGCCCCCGGGATCGTTTTAATCCCAGTTTTCATTTTCGTACGCTGCAATAGATCGCAAAGTTGTTCTAGCAAAGAAATGAAGCGTGTTTTGAGGCCCAATTCACGTTTTCTGGAATTCGAAGGTCGCAAAATGAGTTGAATGAGTTGGCAGCAGTTGCAAACCGATGATAAAAAACCATTCAGGCACAAAAACACCGCTAAAATTGTGGCCTGATGTGAAACGCGTAAATATTTTCTAACACAGACGTTTTTAATTATACATATTGTAGTCCTTGATTTCAAATTTGCAAGCTTTTAATATTTCCAAAAGCCGGAATTTTATTAATTACCATATAGAATGAATCAAATGCGGCCTGTTGCGAAAAACGCGACAATTCATTCACGCTCTTGCTATTTGCTTTGAAATTATGGCTTTTTAGATTACAGTACATCTTGAAATTAAAAAAAACATATCTTTAAAAACGTCGACAAGTTTTTCTAGCCCTTGCTGGACAAGCCAATCCGCCACGAACTGCTGATCTTTATCTCGGAAATTCTCCATGTCGACCACGTTTTAAAGTAAACAACGTGCGTGTCAAAAGCCCGGGGGTGCCCCCGGGGTTGGCCAATGCCCGGCCCCCGGGTCGCGCTAAATTAGCTAAAGCCCCTCCCCCGGGACTGACAAGGCTGGCAAATGCCCCGCGGTTGCCCGGGGGGGGGGGCTGGGCGCAGGTGGAATTGACTGATGCATTACCTCGTCACAAAGTAACGCAGAGTAACGCCACAGAGGACCAGACGAAACTGGAGCAGCCAACCTGGACTAAAGCATCTGAGAGACGTGTATGTAACATTTATTCACTATCTTTTATCGTTTTTGGGTCTTGCAGCACCTACAAGTTGGACCGATCGAAGTTTTGAACTAAATCTTTTGCTCCTTGTGTTTACTCAAGCGTTCCATAAAATATCCATCAAAACGTCCATAAATAACACAGAAAACATGCCTCAGGTGACACTTTCTAACAATTCCGCCATTAGTATCCACAATGAGGCATCTGATTTGTGACTTCTCGCCAACTTTGTGCTATTTTTGTTTAAAAAAACGAATGTTACGTTTCTTCCAATTTTGGTCAAATGACAAATAATCGTCAAGTCAAATGTACATAATACGTCATTATTGATAAAGTATGAGATTGCCCAAATATTTTAGGATTGATTTGATAACCTTAAAGATGTCTTTCAAAGAATATGTGAGAATTAAGTAGATAGGTTGTTGCTCATGGGAGATGTTAGCGACTAAAATGCCTTAAATTTAGGGTTTGGTCAAAACAGTGAGAAGATGGCCTTACTTTAGGCTAAATAATAGGAAGAGATCGAATTAGAGAGTAAAAATAAATTACTGAGGATTAAGTCTGATAAACATAGAAGATGATAAAGTTGATTAGATTTGAAGTTGTCTTTTCTACTTGTTGAACAGCCAAACCAAAGTTAGCTAATTAATTATGCAAAAATAAGTAGATTTTGTGATTTTTAGGGGGGGTCCCTGTAAATCCCAGGGAATTCAATATTGCGACCTTATTTTTTGTCGAGGTTAATATCTCACCACACCCATCAATTGTGCCAAGTTTGAGCGAAATCCGTGATTTGAGCATTATCAACCCCTGCCTGGTTCTCTCATGGACACACTCTTAAAGAGACTTGATTTATGCAATCATCCTGAGTTTTTAAAATTCTTCTTCATGTTTTTTTTTTTTTCCAGAGTGAAATTTATAAAAAGGAATTATGACGCTGTGCAAACCCAATTCAATTCAATAGTGCGTAGAAGACCACCACCCTACCGTGGTAAAGTGCTTGCGTGTCTCAATGACCCATAGACTCCTGTCGGCTGGAGTCTTTGGCGATCCTGGTAGGGCCGCCCACGCCGAATAGGTCGAAGAATAGATACCAGACCAAGTGTGGTCCCCTGGTCCTTTAGGTTGGGGGTTGGGCTGGGGGCTGACAACCCTCTCCAATAAAACCCTGTTGTTACAGAAAACCAGAAGTAGAGAAAATTCACTTTATCAAGGAAAAACTGTGGCCGGTCCTCACAATAGGAGTGACTCTATGATGCGCGGGGGCCAAAGCCAACAGCACGCCTCCGAGCTGAATAAGCCACTAATAGACCCCAAAAACATCATGAAACTCGGAAACTGGAATGTATGTACACTGTAAAGAAGTGGTAACATTGCGCAGGGAATGAGAGATCTAAAAATGACCATGCAGTAGAAACAAAGACATCATGGGTACTAGCGAAACACACTGGACAGGGCAAGGAAAAATGAAACTGACGGAAGGAAAAAACTATCATTTACTCTGGAAGAGATGACGACAATCACAAAGAAGGAGTAGGTATCCCGATGTCAGGAAGTGCAGCAAGAAACCCTGATGGACTGAACTCCAATCAGTGAAAGGATCATTCAGGCACGGTTCTACTCAAAACACATCAAGCTAACAATTGTGAAAATCACCCACAGAAGAGGCGGACGAGCAAGTAAAAGAGGAATTCTACATGAGACTGCAAGATGTACTAGATAACAGGAACAAACATGATTTTCTGATAATCACTGGGAAATGAAGTCTAAGGTAGGAGAAGAAAACTGGGATTATGATAAAATCAGTGGCGGACCCAGGGGAGGGGCCCGGGGATCTGCCCCCCCCTCCCCCCATTGTCCCATCTTATCTTTAGACCAAACTGAGGCCCAAAGGGCCGAGAAAATGCATTTACATTCGGCGGATCTAAACGTAGTGGGAGTGACAGATTATGTAAATGCTTTCCTATTGGTATGAACGCACTAGAGCCGCTATGGCGTTAATTAATTGACTTAATTGTTGTCAGGTACAGTATATAAGGTTTTGACAATTGTAATATATCCATCTCAGCTCTCGAAATATCACCTATATTTATATATCTTACTTTATTCATCTATCGTCTGTTTTTTGCCTTTAAACTCCAAAGGTTGTGCGAAGGCATCGGTTGAAGAATACGTTCCCAATTTTTTCCCATTGGAGTTTTGGGTTTTTATCTCAAGCGGCGCACGTGAATAGTTTTGCCTGAGTGACCTTATTTAGGAATATTTGTATACCATTTTTAAGTTATAATGTTAAACTTTGTATGTTATTTGGACGGCATTAAACACTCAGGCTCACAGTTCGAGCTGCACACCCATTCCCGTCTCTTAGTCGTAAATATAAATAGTTTTTGAGACCGGCGCCCACTCCTTATCTAAGGTTCTGGATGATCCCACCCTCTTATCTTCCCACATACGAATGTACACAAGGCAACATGGGTGTCGCCAAATAAGATAGCCAGGAATCACATAGATCACGTACTAACTGATAAAAAAATTTGGGAATTCAGTGAAAGACACTAAGGTTTACAGGTCTGCAGACGTCGGAAGTGACCATTATGTTGTATACACAACAGTCAAATTAAGGTTGCGAACCAACTGAAGGAAAAGAAAGGAATTGGAGTCAAGTACGATACGACCAGGATGAATCTTGAAGGCATTTAGCATAGCCCTGAAGAACAGATACCAGGTGCTTGAAGATGAAGGGCTAGCAGTAGAGGAAAACGAAGGAATAGAGCGTGACTTTCAAGTGAAGGAGAAGGCGTACACCGAGATTACAGAAGAGTTCTAGGTAGACCACGAAAGAAGAAGAAACCATGCATCAGTGACGAATCATGGAACCTTGTAGACCAAAGGGAAGAAATCAATAAACAAGTTCTCAGCACACGAACAGAAAGAGTCAAGGGACAAATTAGGGCGAAGTATACAGAAAATAACTGAGAATTTAAGAGGAGTATAAAAGCAGATAAAAGGAAAAGGATAGAGACCATTGCAGATGAAGGAGAAGAAGTTACAAAGAGTCAAGACATAAAGACACTATACGGGCTCACAAAGATTCTGTGCAATGAAAGATCTAGACAGAGTACAACGGTTCTAGAGAAAAAGGGAAACCTCATCAATAGTAAAAGTGAAGTTAGGGCAAGATGGACTGAACACTTTAAGGAGGTGCTTAATAGAGAAGCATCAGCAAATCTTCATAACTGTCCATCGGGAGGGTGAAGTCGATAACACAGCAGAAGAGAAAACAGTAAACGAACCAACACTACAGTATGGGAAAGCGCCGGCAATTGACAACGTAACGGCAGAGTTACTGAAAGCAGGCATGGAGTTTTCAGCAGAGAAAATACATCAACTGATGAACAAAATATGGCAATATGAGAAGATCCCGGAGAGTTGGACAAGAGGGCTAATCATCAAACTATCAAAGAAAGGAAATGGCAAACACTGCAAAAATTGGAGAGACTTAATTAACCTTACTCTCTGTTGTAGGAAAGATGCTATGTAAGATTATTATTTATAAAATAGCTAAGATAGTACGCGCGCTCTGATTGGCCGAGAGGCTTGTTTACATTAGAGTATATAAAATGCTTGTGACGTCAAAATGTTTTGCTTTTCGCGCGCTAATCACTGAAGCACGAAATTGAAAAAGTTTTTGAGTTCAAAACTCGGCAAAGCTACTTTATTTACCCATTCTTTCGTCGGCTGAAACTTGGAAAATCTTTACAAACAAGCTGTGTCATTTTTTCTTTTCGCTAAAGCTGACATTTTAAGCGAGAACAATCCGTATTTTGGAAAGCTTATTTTTGCAAAACAAGCATTACCAGAAATCCAAGACATTTTACTCCCGCGTTTAAATCGGTCAGTGGTTTTGGTGTGTAGTACTGCGCATACACTGTGGAGTCTGATTTCATGTTTACGTTCATTCTCGTTCCCAGAGTTTCGATCCTTACGAGAATGGTTTGTGTTTACATGTGAAACAGCTTGGACATCAGAAAGCAGGGATACATGAAGCACCTACAATAGAAATGCTCGGCTGCTAAGCTGAAGTAAACATGGCGGCATTTTTTGTAAAGAGAAGCAATGGAAAGGGTTCGTTCTGTGCGTCCTACATTGAATCCGTGAGCCCAAATGAAGGCTAACCATTCGTGAAAAATACCTTTTTTCTCAGTTGATTTGCGGCCTCCTATTTTGTGAGGAAAGTCTTTACTTTACTTGTTAAAAAAGATCGTAAACTGAGGAAATTTTTGAGAGGTCGGCACCTATGAAAGCATGATCGACGCCGGCAGCTTAAAGCTCGGAAGTCAGGGTAAGTGAAGGAAATTTGATGAAATTAGATACGGAGTGTGAACAATAATCGTAGTTTGTGAAGCGCTATTTCGCGGCCAAAGGAAGAAACGAAACTGTAAAAAAACGTTTGCTTCGTAGTTCAGTTACATATAATTTATCAATAAGAGGTCGGCACGCAGAATTTGATTTATTTGAACTGGCAAAAAATAAGATTTTGTTGTAGCGTCCATACATTTCTTTGTAACATCGGAGAGCCATTTTTAAGTGCCGTTTTGATTGACGTGCGGTATTCGTGACGTAATATGACTCGGATTTCTGGTAATGAGACTGATTACAAGCGCAAGACTTCGTGTACAAGACTTTGGGACTGGTAACTAAGAATTCATGTTTTAATCAGTGCCATAACAAAGAGTTTTTGAGTTTTTTCCTCGTCCTTCGTCTCGGGTTTGCATAACTGTCTCGAATTCTCCCAACCCCTCTCGTGTTTATATCAGGCTATGCAAACACGGAAAACGTTTTCTATGGCTTAACTATAGGATACGAAGTGGTGTCCATGACCGGTTAAGGAAAGAACAGGAAGGATATAGATAAGGAAGGGGGACGACAGAACAGGTATTTACATTGCGGAACATCATTGAGCAGGTTACCGAGTGGGAAGCAACACTTTGTCTGAACTCCATAGAATCTGAAAACGCTTTCGACTCTACTCACCGCGAAAGCATGTGGGCATTCAGGAAGAAATTCGGAGTCCCAGAAAAGATCCTTAGAAGGGTAAAAGTATTCTATGAAGACTTCAAGTGTGCTGTAGAACGGATGTAACATGTCAGGCGTTTTGTTCCTTATTGTTATGGATTAGGTAATGAGAAGGACCATTTGTCATGGTGAGACTGGTATTAGTTGGAAATTCACATCTAAATTAGACGACCTAAACTTTGCAGGTGATCTAGTGCTAAACTCTTCTACCAAACAGCAGATTCAGGATAAAACAGCAGGAATGGATGACGAAGCCAGACGAGTGGGATTAAAAATCACCATAGAAAAGACAAAGGTTATGAGAATTAATGCAAAGAACCAAGAAATTATTATGATACTGGACAAGGAATAGCAGAAGCGTATGAGTTCACTTACTTGGGAGCAACAGTTAGTAAGGAGAAAGGTGGTATAAAAGACCTGAAAAACGGACTCTCAAGAGTGAGATTTGTCATTTGTCAGATTAAAGAGGATCTGGTATGGCGCTGAAAATACATCCTAAGAAGTACGAACTGAGGCTGTATAAAACACTGGTAATGCCAGTTCTGCTGTACGGGCGTGAAACATGGAAAATGAAGAAGTAGGACGACAGAGCAATGGTTGTGTTTCATAACAAGTTTCTACGAAGAATCCTACAGATCCAGGAACATGTCAGTAATGAAGAGCTGCTAGAAAGAGCAGACATGAAACCTATGAGTAAAGAGGTTAATCTGATTCAGCGTAGATGGAAGATGATGGGAAATTATTACACTAAGACAGGCCTGGGCCAAAACAACGACTGCAGCATAGCAATGACTTGGGCACAAGAAGGAAAAAGAAGATTAAGAGGAAGACCTAAAACATCCTGGGGGCCGAACGGTTGAAAAGGAAAGAGCAGAAGCAGGATGGCAATTGTAGGAGCAAGTGAAGACCGTTGCGGCTAACCGAGATAAAGGCCTGTGAATGCCTTATGTGCCATAAGGCACGAAGAGGATGGATGAGGTAAGAAGAGTAAGAAAGGAATCCGTCCCTCTTTCAGTAAACCAAAACAAACGACAAAGCATTTCCTAATATTCTAAACATCGTTCTTACCTCGCTCATACTAATTTTTCCGTCCGAATTATCATCGAATGTTTCTAGAATGTACTCCTTAAACTTTTCAACTTCTTCTTGCGATGGTTTCTGAAATAAAAAAAACATCAAAAAGTTATGATCATAAACAAGTACATGTAAAAACGTACTGCATAAACTGCCAAATGTAATAGGCCATTTGCACGATGACGTCAGTTTACTACAACCACCAGAATCCTTTAGGATTTTGCTTTCTTGAGCTAATAAGGGCTTTTCTTTAATATCTTTACTTTAATCCTCACTCAGGGATCACCAAGTTTAAATATGAAAGAAAAAAAAAAATGAATTCGAGTGTCAGCAGTAAAAAGACGTCATTGCCAGAAAGCCAATTTTTCCCTTTTTTGCAAAGAACGCTCACAAATAGCCGAAAGAGACTCACAGACGACTAATTCGTCTAAGTTATAACTTCGTGTAACGAATTTAAAGGGATTTGGGGTTTCGATAAAGGGGAAAACAGGTACCAGTCATCTGAAGTCGAAAGTCAATAGAAATCCATTTTAGATTTATATATAGATTTAGAGACAGATGAATTAAAAAACTTCTACGAGACGTGCTGAACAAATTTCGTCTGAATACCGCATTTATATCTATAGACGAGTTATCCGTCTTAGACGGATAATTCCTACCAGACAGATAATTTATCTCGAGTAAAAATTCGGCCACATAGCGAGTTAGAATTTGGCAAGGTTTAAATTTGGTAATCACACAATACCCGGTATAACGTCATAAGAAGGCAAATCATCAAACCTGGTAGCGGAGATGTGAGATTAAGATTCATGAATAATATGCCAAATCAGTGAAGTCTATCTTCCATTTTTCAAAAAAATCTAAGATGGCGTCGAATTGGTTGATTATTAATTTGTATGACGTCAAGAGTCCACTAAGGGACATAACCTATGTAAATGCACGTTACGTTTTTCATCCTTTCACGGTCAGTGGACTAACAAGTTTGCATTACTGCGTAATAATCATTCTATTCTACCTGTTTCCCCAAATCACTTGTTTAGGGAAACAGATAAAACAGATTTTGAGTAGATTTAATAGAATAGATTCAGCTCCTAGACAGTGACAATCAGATCAAAATTTGAAAAAATATATATTTCCCTTATTTTTTAAATTTATTAATTCTGAAAGAAAAAAGCTTGGTTGGATTGAAGTCCAGCAAAAGAGTAATTAAAGCTACATGTACTATTGCTGTATTAAAGAAATATTAATATCAAGTGTTAAATAATTTTATATAAGAGTTAAAACAAACATTGAAAAGGTCTACAAAGCTGTTTTTCCTACCGCTTTATGAAAGAAAATCATCAAGTAAGTACATTTCATCAGTCTATCTGGGACATATTCACGAATGCCTCTGTACAATCAGAGAAACAGATTCCGCAGAAAAATATCTGGATGTTTGATATGTTCACGAGATAAGTAGTAAAATAATTTAATTTCCCGATGCCAGAAACAAACAACATGCCAGAGGCACCCAACGAAAGTTTTCAAAATATCTCTTCGAAGAAGAAAGTATTGCTTAGAATATTGTATAACTTGAGGACAACTAAAACATTTCTAGATGATTATACCATTTATGTACGATTTTCGAAGTCTATCCGATAAATTCCCTATTTTTCACGTATAGTTTTTTTCACATAGTAACGACAAAATGTCAGTAGTTGGATAACTCTAGTGGGTGATGCCACAAAAGAAAGGTCAGTGGTATGGCGTGGATGAGAAGAGATCATCCCATTCACAGCAAGGTTTAATCCACGCTAACCAGATAAAACAATGTTGCATGTGTTTGATTTAGCATTCCATAAACATAGCTAATGTCCTTATTCAGGCACCCTTATTCACAGTGAATTTCTGAAAGCTTTCCAAACAGACTATGGAATTTACAGTCTACTTTAAACTAAAATAAACAAAGAAAGCAGAAAGAAAGTTCCATGACCTTCTTCTTCCGATCTTTCGTTTGATGAGGATTTGATCAAACTTGCCATTTTAGTGAAACCTTAAAACCGCATTGATCATATTACGTTCAAACTGCATTTTCTCACATAAAATTTTAAAGGCACTTCAAAACAAGGAAGATGTGAACAGAAGCTTTTTACTTTGTACAAGCTTTTCTGGTTGAAGGCTAACAGAAGGTGTTAGTATTTGGACCTATTTGGCGGAAATGAATACTTCCCTTATCATACTTCTTGGTGCCTACTAACTTTGGCAAAATCTAATAGCAAAATAATTCATTCCAAAACAGATTTTAAGAACCACAAGAAAAACAAAACTAAACGAAACGATTTAAGTTTAAACCACGTTATCTAATATTTATAAACTATAGTCTGCATCGACTTTTCCAATATCACTTTTTTACATTATTTTATACCAACGACACGTCGCATTTATAAAATCTATTTCAGAAAGAAACAACTCTATTTTGTCATCCAAACTACATTTTAGTTTTAGTAATTCGAAAGCATACTACCCCAAATCCAAGAAATGCCTTTTTTTTATTCAACGTTTACGCTAGTTAAAAAAAGGACTCTCTTAACGATTTGTCCGAGATCTCATGTCTGTGTCGCCAAAAGAATATCGCTGTTGGTAAGGACTATCTGGCCAGATCTGTCTAAAGTTAAATTGTACGCAAGCAGGTTTTACTAAAAATTCCGAGAACACTTTAATATTTCAGTTTTAAAATTACTCGTCCGACCGATCAGTTATGTCTTCCGGTAGCCCCGCGCTCTAAAAGAAGTTCGAAGATAAAATCTTCTAATAATGAATACGTTTCTTTCTGTGGGGCCTTTTGAATAATTTTGTGGTCATATCAGAGTAAAATATTAATCACTAAAATCACAATTACGTTACCCCAAAGATTAAGAAATGTACCTATTATCTACAAAGGCCGCTTTGTTCCAAGAAAGCGAGAATGATTGTTCTGAATAATTTATATGAGTGAGCGTCTTAGATCCTTTTATCCTTTTCTGATATTAATCATCGGGTTTGTTCAGTACTTCACACTTGTTCGTTCCAACATTTAAAGGTTCAACAACTTAAAAAAACAGTTTTTTGCCCAGATAAGAGAGCATGTTAGGTGGCAATGTAAATAAATATTTGTGATGAGCAGAACTATCAATAAATAATACCCATCGTGTAAAATAACCTCCAATCAGATCGCATGCTTTAATAAAATTTGTGAAGATAAATGTGAAAAGAAATGAAACACCTAGGCTTTTCAGTCGAATATTTGCCTTCGATTAGACTTGAATGGCTCTTTAGCGATTAGTTGTTAACGTAACCAGTTCTTCAAATCTTTGGGGTATTTAGCAGAAAAGGTTTTCGCAGGAAGATACTAAATTATATTGCCAAACAGTTCTCGAACTTTTTGAAAAAACGTAACCCCTTAAAAGATATCTCCTGGATTTCCTAGTATCCTTTTAGCGGATGTTTTCGAAAAGCAGCATTACTGTGAACGAAGACGCCATCCGCCATCCAATGTGGGACTAAACCTGTTACACGTATCTTGATAGTTATAATGCAAGTTTGGCTTTAAATATTTACGTTTCCAAAACAAAACAATTTTTGTGAGTGAAGCATAAATAAAACCTTTTTTTCCAAATAAAATATTCATACTTCAGCTTATTTAAAAGCGGAAAATTACGGTGGAAAATATATCGTTTATATTTGAAACACCTTCACGGGCAATTCAAACAAAACAACTGATAATTTATCCCAACCCACTTTTTTGTTACTATTTTATGGACTTTGAAATTTGATCTATATGATCGTATTAAAATAAATCCGTTAAAGTATTCGTCACATACTACGATCCAGCTTCAAAAATATTACATTGTTTTTAAAAATAATACTGAAAAACCAACGATACATAATAATTTTAAAAAGAAGACAGACTTTCCAGGGCCTGTTGAATTTGGTTAATGCATCGTGTCTTTGAGAGTTGTCCTTAATAAGAAAAATCAGATTGAAGCAAATTTTGGTTGCCATTAGGTACCGCTAGTTCGCCAATATTCAACCCTTTCTTTGATGCATGGAGTATTTATATTTACCTCATTTCCCGTTTCTTGCAGAAGGGTTATCATAAACGAGTTCAATTCGTCAGCCTCGATATAACCGTTCCCTGAATAAGGAAATAATATAAATACTGGCTTAAAGGAAACTCTGATGTGTTTCACTAGTCGGACAAGCAGCGATTTACGTGTAAGCTACTGGGATTTCGCTTGTAAAATCTTACCGTCCTTGTCAAATTCCTTAAAGACTTTAACAAATTCTTCAGAGGTGAGTTTTACGTCGCTCTGAAATTGCAGCATACAAGGTGATTTACCGGCTTCCATTTTGCTGGCGCACAAGATCAAAATAACTTACACAATGAATAGAGCCCGGCTTTAATACTCACAACAACAGGGTACGAGCATGCGTACATTACACAAACTCGTACAATGATAATATTCAAATTTGCGTTTACAGGCGTAAAGCAGGTGTATAATGTCCTTAAAAAACAAAGAACCCAAACAAAGAACAGTAGAAAAAATATTTCGCCTCCGGCTGAATGTTGTTTGTGGCCCAACATAAGAAATATCAGTATTGGTTCATAGGATTTATAGGTCAATTTTTTTGGTTATCGCCACATCAATATGGTCTCTGGTACCGCCAAGCGGCGGTCACAAGATAAAACAAGAATCAAGTAAACTTTGTTTGGCATCGAATGTAAATCAGATATGTAAATTAGGCCATCGACGAGCAACCTCACGCAAAATAAAACAAATGTTGCAAGCGCGTCTTAAAAACGAGATATTTAGCCATATCTTTCTGCGGATTATCCCATGCGGATAAAATACCGTGTATTTATGGGTTTATATTAATTATGACATTCGATCGTTTTTCCTCTGCATGAAATCATTTATATTATTGATGAGATCCAAATTAAGGATTTGCTCTCATGTGACTACTTGGAAACGAAAATTTAGCCTTCATATTTTATAGAATCGAAATCCGAGCTCGCTTATCCTTTAAGATATTTTTCCCTCGCTAATATTTGCTACTGTCAAAATGTCAAAGAAGGAAAAACATTCGTTGATCATCATTCGTTGCTAAAAAGTCAATTTTCATATAAATATTCCGAGATAAATCCAAGAGCTCATTTGAAGAAATCTGTAAATTCAGTTCATCTTGAGGAACATAGGTGAATGGGTACCTCCCTGGAGAAAATCACACATCTATCTTAGCTAATGGGAAGGAGGTTTAGCTTAACTATCTTTTGTAGATCTCCAACACCGTGTTACGAGAAAACGATAAATGAGAGAAACTAAAACCACAAAAATACCGTATGGCTACCTCTTTTTGAAGAGTTGAAATAATAGATTTAATTATTCTACGAGAAAGGTTTTTCCCCTTGATTTGGATATAAACTGTCTTCAGCTTATATCAAGTACCTACATTTAGTAGGAATTTAAAGCCTGGTACATCTTTCTCGCTTCCAAAGTAAGCCGTGATTAATTTTATTAGAATGCTTGAATCGCAAAATATACAATACATACAAATCTTTTTTACAATGAAGAACATGAGTTGCCGGTGAAAGGAAAAAATGAGGGGGGGGGGGGCAAGAAGAAGAATTGATTACTTACACGACCATGGGCTATAAGTCGGAACGACAACAAGCAAAAGCAGGATCACCGGTACCCATGATTATTTCAGTAGTCGAGACTCAACATTATTGCGAGAGAAATTAAATTTACCTCCATATTATTTTTACTGCTTTTTTTGTTTTTTTTACTCTTTCAGAGACTTTTTACCGGAAAAATTGGGAAAACCCACTGCCCAAAATGAAAAGAGTCCACTTCCGGTTGGCGTATATCAGGGACACGTCTTTGCTTAGTCACTAATGATTCTTTAAAAAGTTCATTACTGGTTGCTGGGGACAAAAAAGAGCTCATTTACTAATGAAAATCGTGCGTTATACGCCTTTATTACAATCCGATCGGCCAATTCGTTTCCAAAGCACCAAGGCACTGGCACTTATTCCAAGTTAAGTGGGTAAATTACCATGTTTGGGTGTCCGTGGAAATTTTTGCGAACTCAAATGGTTTTCCCGTAATCATTTCGCTGAAAAATACTTAGTATATGACCAAATAAATAGCGACGGTGCCTATATTTGTGCTTCTGTTAACAGTGACTAAAGAAAATCAGTTTCAAAAGTGCCCGGCATGAAACATGCAATTTTGCCATGTCCCCAGAGAGGGTGTGTATGGAATGTTACGGTATATTTGTGCTTGTCGCCTGATACTTATGGAAACTAATCGATCCAATGTCTGGGGAAGGACTGGGGAAGGACTAAAGTCCTAAATAAGCATTTCTCACTTCAAATCCGTTTTGTTGCTTTTAACTACAGTGAACTGGTGTCCGCAATTTTTATGAAACTTCTGTTACCGATTAAAAAAAATGGCCTAGAAATAAATATCGCGAATTATTTGCATCGGGTATTAAACATTTATTCCACGAGCTCTCTCCTCCTCAGAGGCTCCAGCTGGGTATCCCTATAAAATAGCAATAATCGAAAAAATTGCATGCCCGCGGGGGACGATGGGAAGAGGGAAAATGCCTCTCTTCTCTCTTTCCCCTTCCCATCGTGCCCCGCGCGCTCTCTTTTAACTTCTCCCCAGCCTCCCCAGTCGCCTCCCCACAACACAACACAAAGAGGCCTCTGTGGAGGAGAGAGTTCCACGAGTGCGAGTTGGATATGAGATGGTAGATTAAACGAACGAGGCATGCAGCGCCGAGTTGGCGATAATCATCTTATATCCAAAAAGCGGGAGTGGAATAATTGTTTTATTAAACCGCTCTCTAAATATAGAGAAGTCTTCCCGACTTTATTTGCAAGAACAACCGATTTTCAACTTATTTTTAAGTTTGAGTAGACGTGTTCGTACCATTTTTGAAGAGCATGGTATAAAGGCCATATACCATGATTGCATTATCCAATGATTCAGCTTTTGATAAAAGATGATTATCGCCAACTCGGCGCTGCATGCCTCGTTCGTTTAATCTACCATCTCATATCCAACTCGCACTCGTGGAACTCTCTCCTCCACAGAGGCCTCTTTGTGTTGTGTTGTGGGGAGGCGACTGGGGAGGCTGGGGAGAAGTGAAAAGAGAGCGCGCGGGGCACTATGGGAAGGGGGAAGAGAGAAGAGAGGCATTTTCCCTCTTCCCATCGTCCCCCGCGGGCATGCAATTTTTTTCAATTATTGCTATTTTATAGGGATACCCAGCTGGAGCCTCTGAGGAGGAGAGAGCTCGTGGAATAAATGTTTAATACCCGATGCAAATAATTCGCGATATTTATTTCTAAGCCATTTTTTTCATCGGAAACGGAAGTTTAATTATTACTCATGTTTGCTCTTTTATTTTCAATACGCAATGCATTATATGAAGGCAAAGGGTGAACGGTTAAGGTTGTAATTATAACTTCCGCCGATACTAAAATTACAGTTAGGAAAAAATGAAAAGTGAGCTAGTCGTGCTGTTTTTTTATGGTAACGGAGGATTTTTATGGATTATGTATCGTCTTTCAGTGTAAAATAATTAATTTCACTTAAAGATGTAGCAGAACAAGTAGAATTGTAACTGGACTTTAAAACATGGGATAGACGTCAGGTATATTTCGGGAAATGTGGTCACCGAATGTTGTCACACAACTCAGTATGCGTTGATGACATCTGGTGAAGTTTTGGTAATAAGTAACGCTGCACAAGTGTTCCATTGGTATACATTACTCTGTCAGGAGTCATAAGGCAATTTTAGCTGGGTTTGTGGTTCATTGAGTTTTCTTGCATAGCTTTTAAGAAGTTTAGTTTCCCTTAAAGCATTTCTAGGCAGTTTGGGAATATAAGATGAATATGAGACAGGCATTTTGATCATTTTAAAATTTCTTTAAAAGCAACGGAGATATAACTGAACCGGAAGTGGATTATCTGACGCTGTTTTTGCAATGTTCAACCCTCTTTTCTGTGAATGGACTTTAACAAAATTCATGTATTACAATTTCCGTATGAATTCTAACATATCATCATGGATGTATTATATTATTTTTTTGTAAGCTTGCGAGCGGGCGGAATCCTCCAAATCCTGCAATCTGATTGGTTCCGAGAGCGGGCGGTTTTTAACGATCTTGCTCGCTTACCCGGGCGGAATCGTTGGCAGCTACATTCTAGAGGCTCAGAAATGCTCTTGTAAGCATTTTCCGTGGCATTTTTATTCAAAAAAGTCAATCTTGGGCAAATGTACGTTGCTGAGCGACACTGGTGCCCAGTTATTAATGACCATCTGCATTATAAAGCATTTGAAAAACCGCCACTCACAGAGTTCACATGAAACGAATTAACCTCATTAAAATGATTTTCCCCTCAATTCACCCACCTTATATTAGTTGGTTTTATCGTAACCAATCCAATCTTTTCTAGGGGATTATTTTCTCAATTAAACGTTTCTTCAAAAGAAAAAAAAAGGCCAAAATCAAGACGAGGCAACTGCCTCGTCTTGCCTCATGCAAGCTACGGCCCTGGTCGTTAAACAACTCAGTAAATGTCTTTCATCCTTGGATGCTCGAGGCGTTCTTCTGATTTCATAACGACAGTATACTCCTTGTAAACGCTTTTTGTAAACGCCAAGCTCTCATAATCGAAGATGAATTTTAAAACACTCAAAGACCACAAAGTGCACTCGCCCTACGGGCTCGTGCACTCATGTTGGTCTTTGAAAAATTTACTCGTGCTTATTTATTCCAAATTGCGCGAGAAAAATCATGTGATTACCTATACAAAATCAATGAGCTGACCGGCTATCTTTGTCAAATGTGAAACAGAGTAACCAAAACAACAAGAATATGATTTTTCTCAATCTTTATTAAATAGCCCTTTTGGCTAGTCTCCTTCGCAGTCACGCAAGCTCTCCGTGACTCGGGTCCAACCTCCTGCGAAGGAGCCTACCATTTCGCATATATTAACTTCTAAGCAGAGAACGTCTTGCTACAATCTGGAGAAGCTTAAATTAAACCCAGCATCTACCCTTACAAGGTAGCCTGCTACACAGCCTTTCTTTGTAAATATTGTAACGCAACGCTCCTCCCCGAGAAAGCAAAGAAAAAAAAAAAGAAAGAAACAGACTACCCTTACAAGCAAGGCTGAACGATATCCTTATTAAGCAACTGGTGGCTCTACTTCCTCTATGATAATCTTTGTGGCCTGAATTCCACCGTGAGAAACAGTGCTACATGGCGCAATACACCCGGGGCAGCCGCCAACGTTAAACTTAACTTGTACTTTACCCTTAGGAATACCACCGCAATAGCCCTCTATCTTGACCGGTCGGAGTTCGTTAAACCGTTTCAACCCTTTTTCATGGGATAAAACACCCTCAATTGCAGATGGGGTCTTGCACTCTTTACCGTTGAAGGTGAAGAACCATCTCTTGCAACAAGGCAAACAGCCTGCCGTGAAGCCAATGTTCCCAATGTACGCAGCTCGTAGGAAGGTGTCTTCTTCAGCTTTGACAAAGTTGCATTCCTTTTTAAAAAATACCACGAGAAATTAATCACACTTGTTAGAAAAATGCATGCCGCGGACAGTCCATAATGGCCTATTCAGGGAGGTTCCGCGGGATGAAGGGGTGCTATTTTTAGGCCTCAGGTACATGAAGGGGGAGGGAATTCACTTGTTGAAGTATATGTACGAAAGGAAATCAGTCATTGCGGTATGTGAAAAAACCTAAAAAACTAACTAGCGCATTTTATGACTGTGAAAAAGACAAGAAAACTTTATGGTTAGTGATTTTTTCATTTTTAAACTGAGGTGCAGTTACAGAAGTTAACCCTCGGACGCACACGCAAATTCATGCCCTAACCGTGGTACTAGGGTGGCGGGGGAGCTGTTTGAACCCCTCCCCGAGTTTTTGATATGGTGCAGTATTTCAGAATGATTTTGCCTGCAGTGGAAAGCCTCTGATCCTATCAACACGATGAGGTATATTTTATGGCTGGTGACGCTACTGGAGGCCTGTGACGTCACCAACAATGGTCGCCATCTTCGCCGCCATCTTCGATTTTACCAAAAATTAGAAATCACGTTAAAACCGCAAGAAATGTTAACTTTTTGTGCTTGACATAGCATAAATACGCACTTTGCATCAATATTTACAATATTTACTTTTATTGTTGAAAGAACTTGAGAAAAAATGCAATAAAACTCAAAAATGGCTTGACCACCTGATACTTATGATGTCATATCTCGTAACATAGTAACTGACCATCACTAAACTTGGTCTCAAAATGCGTGCTTTCTGTGAACAATGGTAAGTAAAAGGGTACTAAGGGGCTGGAGGACCTCGGAGTGGAGTCTCCTAGTTCAAAATTGTTTTGAGTACTCCACGCTTGGAAATTTTTGTGCCAATTTTGGCCAAGTTTCGTGTCCCCGTTTCCCCAGTCCTCCTCTTTGAAATTCTGCGCGGCCATATCGCCAGCCCGCCAAGAGCGAAAATCGGTCAGGCTTTATCGCCATGTGAGAGAGAACTGGTACTGATAAACAATGTTTTGACGAGTGCGATAAAAGCTACGAAGAAAGAGCTTTTTATCGGTACCTTGCATGCCTTGTCTTCGAATATTTTGAGACTAGCTTTATGTCGGCGAATAGAGAGTTTCTTGCGAGGTTCTTGAGAGAAAAGTCTGGCTGAAGTAAGCTTTGGAAAAGGTTTTATATCTGCTGTTTGGTGCCCATATCTCAAAAACGGAAACGAGGAAAACATGAAGAAGGTATTTATCCTTTGTTTTGATGCTTTAGTTGCTTAAGTTTGGAGCTTACGCACGTGAATTTTTCTCACAAAAAAATACCATTTTTATGTCAATCAGGTTCACATCACGCTTGTTAATGGATGAACTAACAGGTTTTGGATGACTGGCGAGAAGCAAGAAAATCACTCCTCCGCTCCGAGGTTGTCCTATTCTCAGTAAAGCGATTTCTACTTCGTGAATTGTCAAGACAAAATGCTAACCTTCGTGGAAGATAATAATAAACAGCGAGGAATTTTGTTCGTTGAAAAGTGGGAAGTTACAATAATACATCATGTCATCGTCAAACAACACCAGTTCAGCCACGTTCAAGTGTATTTGAGGTCTCTTCTTTGACATTAAAACACCCCCACCAAACAAGAAAGGTGTCCCTTCAAATTTCTTAATGAAGGTAAGTTAAACTTATCGAAGCGAAGTTCTTAAAGAAGGCATTTTGAAACTTAGTTGTTACTAAAGAGATCGATAATTAGGACGACAATCGATATACATAACAGAGCTGCTGCTCTAAATGACATGATGTCTACCTAGCTGAAATATTACTGTATGAATAGTGTAACTTGTGTTCATTTCATTTATTGGTTTGAAATTGCAATTCCTAATGTTTTCACGGCTCTTCAATGCCGTTATAATCAGCCATAGTTCGTCTGGCTTCACGTCGCCATCTTGAATTTGTCTTTGTTAGGAACCAGTCTTCGCACGGTCCCGAAAAAAGTTGGCCCGAATTGAAGCAAAAATTTCCAAGCGTGCTCTCTCCCCTCGGGCGGACAGTCGACTTTCCCATGCAGTTTATCATTAAATTAATCACTGAACATCATTCTCACAAACGTAACAAAATGCTCTTAAATTCAACATTGAGGGACCAATTGTCTTCAGTTCTTTGTTTTGCTACACTTTATAAAAGCTGGTGGAGACTAAGCCAAACTGGGCTACTGGGCTTTCAAAATATGGGATCCATTCGTTGGTTTCATAACACCTTATTAGACTTTCTTACTATGGTTGAAATTTAATCGTAACACTGAGTAGGAATTAACAAATAAACTTTTAAAAACATAGCATGGTAAACCGAACCTCTCTCACTTTTCTGAAATTCAAAGGAGTAGACAATAACACATTCAAAAATCACTTCCTGGGGGAATAAAACCCTGATCTTTAGCACGGTCGGACTCAAAGCACCGTACGCCATTGTTACAAAACAGGTTCATGCAGTCAGAAAAACACTTTGTTGGAAAGGATAGGACATGAAAGCCAAACACATTGCATTCTAAAAAAGATATTTCCTTTTCTTTTTTGGATCCCACTGCGCTATTTGCCCTCCAGCGAGGTGTTTTTGTACCATTTATTAAACTGTCAAATTGCAAAAGGTCCTTCAAGTCAAATGAGGAGCACCAAGGCACCTCTGTCTGCAATCCAACTCATACGGTTGCTAAGAGCTTTACCAAAAGTTCTTGTCCATCCATAACCCCTAATCCGTAGCTCATTTATTTTTAGTTTTCGCATAAAGTTACGTAATTACTTACGTAGAAATGTTAACATTTTGAAAATACCTTCAAGCCGTTTGCAAAGATTTTTTTTCGTCGACCTAAGAACATTATTCATTGGCATTCACATTTCTTTTCCACTATTAAATAAGTAACGCTATTTATCATTCTTTAGTGACTGTTGTCCCATAGATCTTCATAATTTGGTGTTAAAATCTTAAAGTTATTCTTACATGGATGGAACCATCAAATGCTATCGTTCTTGGTGTTTTATAAGCGCATTGCTTATATATCTGTGGTTGGGAATCACCAGGAGTGCCAGGGGTTCCCGGGCTACCAACGGGACCTGGGGGACCACGATGGCCTGGTGGTCCTTTGTGTCCAGGTGGTCCTCGATGACCTGGTGGCCCTCGTCGGTGAAAGAAACGCTTTTGTGAAAGAAAAAAAATGAAAAACAAATGTGAGAAAACATCCGAGAATCATTCAAGAACAATCGCCTCAAGATTTAATTAAACTAAATGAAAAAAAAAATAGTTAAAGCGAAACAATATAGGCAAACGATGCCATTCCTCATTATTATCATTATTAAAAATAACAAAACATGAAATGGGTTACCATAAGTAAGCGAAAAAAGATCGAAATCTTACTGGTATTGGAAAGAATAGTAAAATATTTATTTATCTATTTATAATAGTGAATTAAAATGTTATCGTACAGTACTTGACATGGCCATGTTATAAACGGGCGTCCGCTTAAGGATGGACCACTCGATTGGAATCAAAATTTCGACTCCGTTCAAATTCTGTCCACAAAACAAAAAAACCAAAAAACACCGTTCTTGGGTATTAAAGGAGCTGTGTCACACACAGGAACTATATGAAAAGACTCAGTTTGATTTGCGGATAAAGAAATGAAAGTAGAAATGATTCTCTCAGTTGAATAAACAACCTAAGCGGTTGAAAGTGAACCTGAAAAAAAAAAAATCCGGTTTGACAGGCAATCGAACCGAGACCCGACACGACGCTGTATCCAATCAAGCCATCTGGAGAGCAGGTCATTGTGAGTTCGTAATATACCAGATGGTGGAAATGAGATGAAAGGAAATATATGAAATGACTCATACCTATCTTGAACTGCGGATGAACCATCAAATAATATTTTTTTCGATGTCTACGATACGAAGAAGTTGAGCACGAAGTATTCATGCAATTTTAATCCGCCTTTTGCCAACTTATCAAATGTCGCATCCACAGTTCGAAATATATCCGTTTCGACTTGTTTGACCGAAAAACATCGAAGAAATTGTTGTTATGGAAAGAAGATATATATAACATTACTTCCAACTCTTCATCGTTTCACTTTCACCCAGCAGTTTAATGCCCAAATAGAATAATATATGCAGATTTTAACGCGGAGCGACCATTGATCGTAAACTGGATCAGAAGCAGACTTTTTCTCATATCTATTCACATGTAGCCTTCAAAACTGTGTATTTGACAAGGCTCTTAAAGCTAAAGCAGATCATATTATAACGGAGGCAATTTCTGAGTGGGTGGGGGTGGCTTCTCCAGTTCTTTCTAGATCTCGGGGGCTGCGAGTAGGAATTCTTGTTTTCATCGACAATCTTTTATAAAAGGTCGGCGAAATGCTTTTTTCACCGCTTACGAAATACTGAGATAGTTGTCATCGGCTCATGAATAAAGTTCCGCGATTATCTAGCTGTTGCTGTATTACGATTTATTACTTTTTTTCTTCGTGAAGTGGTCGCTTTCTAAGCCGTCTTCTAACATCTTTTTAACTGAAAGGAAGTGATTGATTTTTTTTTTTTTTACAAGGGAAAATTGAGATTATTAGGCAACTGTTGACATGAATAAAAGGATTTCTCTCTTTATCGTAGGAACAATTTTCGTTCCCATAGTAGTACAGTGCAACAGCATTAATAACGGACAAACATGTATTCTTTCCAGGGGCTACCTAACGAAGTCTGTTGGAAAATAATGGGAATCCCAGGGCAAGCACCTCCAGGAATGGAAATTCCAGGGGGCTTGGGGGTTTAATGCAAAGGAGCCCTCCATGGGGGAAATGGATATTTTCTGGACCCGCTACACATCCCGGAGCTGCCTATATTAAGCCAAGTCATAACCTCAGTCCTGTTGGTCGTCGCCGTTATGAAATGGACACTGTTAGTTATTAACCAAGTAACCCAATAGGCTTTGCTCGTTTCCATAAAACAAGTTTTCCCATCTGATAGGCTTTGCATTTCAACATTTCCTTAATGTTTAATGCAATATGAGCCTTAATTTCGGATAACGATAAAAAAATATATTAAAAAAATATTTAAAAAAACCTCAGACGGCAAAATAGGAGCTTTGAGAATCTGACATACAATTTCATCTCATTGGAGGCGAATCTGTTGGTTTCTTTGGCGAGAGAGCAAATGAGCAACGAAGAGAGTGTCGATCCGTACGCGGACACCTATTTCGGTACCCTTCACGGGAGATTACTGGAGGGGGTTCGCCAAGGAAATATTTCGAGAAATGTTCTGAGATCTCTGATGACAAAAATTAACAATTATGGGTATGAGAACTGTAAATTTATGACATTATATGGCGATCGAAAAAAAAAAAAGTTGAATGGAATTCGTTCTAACAGTATTCGCATGAAAGATCAGTACTCTTCCGTGAGGCAAATTTCCAATCTATGACTTTTCTCCATTTTTCAGTTATCTCTCAAGTTAAAGACTGTTTTTCTCATACCTTTTCTGGACTGTTGCCTTCACAGATTGTAACCAACAGAAGGAGTGCGATAAATGGAAAATACAATTCCATGTTTGGTGCTACCGAAAGAAAAAATGCATTCATTTGTTAATTAAACAAAAACCATCATAACTGAAATGTAACTGAATTTAGATTTATAACATTTTGCGTCATAATCCCCACCGGCTTCGGCTAATTTTAATGAGTCCGGATTGATTAAATCTAGGGTATTTGGATTTGAAGACGTTTAAACTAAACACAGATTTGGAATCCTAATCCTTCACACACATCGCTAAATCTTTCCTCTGTTGTTACACTACCACGACGTAAAACGTTCCTTATGCAACGGAAATCAAGTAAAGAGAGATCAGGAAAGAAAATTAATAGTAACTTAGATTATTATTCCACCATTTTGTCATTTTACCATATAAGGTCAAGAGAACAAGCAAAATACGAGGCCGTAATACACTGTAGTGTCCTGGTTTAACCGGCTTACAACAGGGCGAATACCGGCGGATGGAGAAGGAGCAACTATGGCTAACAGAATCAGGATGTTTTGGATACTCTTACTAAAAAATAGAAGCAAGCCAAAATGACATTTTTTTTTTTTTGTAGTACATAATTAACCTCTCATTCAATGGTTTGGCATAATACGCGCGAACATTTTGCTCCCAGACGGAATCAGGATGTTTCTGAATACTCTTACCAGAAAATAGAAACCAATTGCCAAATAGCAATTTTTTTTGTAGTGCAATAATAAACCTCTTATTCGATGGTTTAGCATATAATACGAGCGGACATTTTGCTCATTGCTCTTATTTTTCCTAGCCCCTGCGGGCTCGGAAAAATACTACGCAACTCGCAAAATATCCGCACGTATTATATGCTAAACCATCGAATAAGGTGTATGTATTCAATATTAGCCATAACTGCAGAACGTAAAAATTTGCCGCGCTAAATTACAAAAGTTCAGTTCAAACAAAACGCTGTATTTCTTGAATCACGTTAAAATCAAATCATCGATCAAGCGTTAAGCATAATTGCAAAATCCCTTTCACGTGCACGTTTACGTAAAAATTTTCTTGGGACATGAACGATCGCGAGCAAATAAAAACTTGAACCATAGCCTCAATCACCATCACAAAAGCCTGAGTATAGAGGACCCTCGTAAAAGAGAGATAACTAAACAACTACAAAACAGCAATTTTCACAAAAAATGGTCGTCCAAAACAACCACTTTAGTCCCAACAACTACGAGGGCGAAATAAAACTGTAAATTCGACGAAATTAATCGCAAGTTACCTACCAACAACTGGGCACTTACGGAGCCTTGCAGCGAGATGAGCTTCAGTTGTTAGAGATGAAAGTGCTTAAAGCCGCAAAGGTTAAAAACTTCAAACACATTGAACGAAGGGAGAACAAAACATAACCTAATATTGAAAAGGAGGTTCGTTTCCTATGGGTGAGCCATTGTTTAGTTGTGACTTCATCTGATTATAAATAAGCTGTATCAAGTTCAAAATTCCTATCTGGTGAGCTGACTGTTCGTTAATGCGAATTTAAGTCTGAGTGTCAGTCAGGGCTAATATAACAAAAGTGGACCTGATAAACTTTGTTAAGAGATCACCTGTGATCATTTCCCAGAAAGAAAATCTCAAATACCACCATTTTCAGCCAGCTTCATAGATTTTGCACGTAGTCTGTGGTTTCATTTCTCGCCTGAGTTGTAACAGTATAACGTATCACTTAGTTACGACCAAAGTTAACTCAAAAATATAACGCAAGGATTCCCCCAAAAACACTTAAATTTCAACAGTAGTTTTTAATTTGTTTACCCAAAATAGTTCTCAAGAACTCTTTTAAACGAGTCTGTGCGTTCAAGATCGAATTCGAATTCGAAAATGTTGGTTTTGAGGCAAGGAGAAAACTGGAATACCCGGAGCAAAAACCTCTCGAAGCAAGCAAGAGAACCGACAACATACTCAACCCATATATGGCGTCAACGCTGGGATTTGAACCCGTTTGAAGGGAGGGAGGCTGGAGAAACGTCGGAGCGTTTGCATGCCACTGCCATGCAGTCTGCCTTCAATCTATCGATTCGACCTCTCTCCCACGAAGAATTTTGATTTTAAACTCAAATCGACGAGCTGGGGACTTATCGTTTCCTTTAAAATGAGACACCCCTTCCTTCTTGACAAAACACCATTGGGGTAAAATCAGTAACAGTTTTAGTACGTACTCTAGTTGCTAATTACCTTGAAGATGAGTTCAAAATCAACTCCACCGAAAAAAATTCAATCTCGGTTTATATCAGTGCAAATAGTAGTTTAAAAGGTTGCCACAAAGTAAGCACTATAAAAGAATTCCTTGGTATAAGCATAAGTTCGATATTTTACCCAGATATCTATAGTCAAAATATACTTGGATTCCCAGAAAGTCTCAGCTGTCGGGAAGCTAAATTCTGATGGTTTATATTGGATTAATCAGTCGTACCAAACCAAACACCATTCCTAGTGAGAACTATTTGCTGTTCGGAATATGATCACTCCTGATGTCATGAAATATAATTAAACTAAAAGCTAACATGGCTCAATAGTCGAGTTTTATTTACTGTTAATTATGGATGAACTTCGTGTTTTATATTTCTGTTTAGGTATTCATAATCGCATTACCTAACACAAGAACTTACCAACTTATGATAATTAACTTTTCATTGAACGAATAGGAATTTGGTAACCGGAATGAGATTCGGATTCAATTAAGTCATCGCTATCCAATGACATTAGAAGCGTATTCAATATATGGCTATAACTTAATCTCATTGCTTTCCATTTTCCTCGGAAATAGTTGATTAGCAGTCCTTTCTTTTTGTTCCGTCAGCATCCAGTTCTTGGTAAGTGGACAAGACATCTTTTACCTCTCTTATTACACAGTCGAACCTCGATGTGCGACCACCGTCTTTCGCATTTTGTAACACTGAATTCCTGCAAGCTAAAAATCCTTGGGAGCAGCTTTTTCGGGCAAATATTGGCCCTATTAGGAACCTGTATTTGACTAATGATTTGGCATGAATTACCTAAACTTAAAAAAAGGTCGTCCTTTCACAAGAGGACCCTAAAGGGGTCAAAAATTAAACTGGGCGTTAGGTCCTTGGAATTCGCTTCCCACATCCTCTTTTTTACCGGACTTTTTTACAAGGGCCGGTCCCGTATTGCTTATTCTAGTACGACTTTCTTTTGTTCAGATCTTGAGGTTTGACACTGACCTTATTGGTACGAAAGCAACATGGACCAGTCTTTGATATTCCTTCCACTGCTACTTTTGGCCATCATTAGCGTAGGTAACGCGGACAGAGCCGAGGTAAAAATATAAAATATTATTAATTTTTTTCCTCTCTTAAGTAGACGGTCGCTTAAAAGGCGTTAGTAAAAGCGTTGGATAGAAGTAAGATCCTTGATAGTCAGTAACATTGCAAGCAAAAAAAAGGTATTAGAAAAGTAGGCAGTCACTTAACTTCTTAAATGCATCTGACGTTAAATGCATGAAGGTACCAACAAAGGGCAAAATCAAGTGTGACGAGCTTTTATCAAAGTTTACACGACGTTCACTTCAATTTTTAAAAATGTAATTAACATGGAAGCGCGGGGAATGCTACAGGTTTATATTCCAAACAAGACTTTAAATCCTGTGATGGCCCCGGAAATGACGAAAAAAAGTCAATTTTTAACTTTGAACAATAACGCCTCAATTAGTCTTAATTTTTCACTCATTATACTGCCGGTTACTGTCAATCAGAAATTAAATATCACGGCTCTGTAATAAATCAAATGCTTTTATGTCACCATATAGTACAATAGAACCCCGACAACTTGGACTACTCGGTTAACTCGTTCTCCGCTAACTCGAAGCAAGTCCAATTTCCTTTGGATTACACCCCATTTTTCAGCCATTTTTACTCGGTTAACTCGAATTCCCCGCTAACTCGAACTAAATGTTCTTTCTCTTGATCACTGAAATTCACCCCGATAACTCGAATTCTGGTTCTTGTACCTCCACTCGCGTATCATCTCATTAGCTCTTCGTTTTGTAAAAGCAATAAAACTAACACTGGTCAGTGGTCAACACTACAGCAATCCTCCAGCCAATCCTTCGTCATCTGACTTACATTGTTGCCAGCCGTTGTTATACAGACGAACCCCTGTAACTCGAACTCTGAAGGAAAACCAAAAACATTTCAAGTTAGAAAAGGCTGGAGTTATCGGGGACGATTGGAAATTTCATTTTGCAGTCTTAAAAAGTGATGGTTACTGATCGATTTTTTAGCACTTTTAACTTTCATCAGAAACGGTAACATGATTAGGCATTTTTTTTTTCTGATAAAACGTGACCTGTCCGTTGCACCAATTAAAAGTCAAATTTAAATTAAAGCCACTCAGAGACAGTGAATGAATTTTCAATGAATAATGAATTAACATAATTAAAATCTTTTAGAAATATCTCAAAATTTCTCATCATATTTAACATTACATTTACACAGAAACGGTGGTTTTGTCATCGTGGTCCCCCTGGCCACCGTGGACCACCAGGACATAAAGGACATCCCGGTCCTCGTGGTTTCCCTGGTCCACCGGGCCTTCCTGGCACACCTGGATCTTCAGGAAATAAACGACGATGGAAGCAGTGCGTTAAAACAGACGTTGGAACAATTAAAGTAAGAGCAACAGTAACCTTGTTTGCAAGAAGCAGTATTTTAGAGGAAGGGTGACTGATGGGTAGAGTGCTGGTCTTGTAATCAGGAGGGCTTAAGGTGGCTCGACTGGATTTTTTGGGGAGATACCTCCCAAGTTTGAGCTTTAACTGCGTCACCATGAGTAAAGATAGGGAAAAAAGGTTACCACATCTGTATTATATAAAGATGAAAATTTCTTATGATTTGGGTTTTATCGCAATCGGAGTCGCCATGGCAACGTAACGACGCCATTACGTTTTTTATTTATCTTTCTGTTTCTCTGTACCAGGAGTTTATTTGAGAAATCGCTTCAGGGAGTTTGTACGTGCCATAATTGCCTCAATTATGGCAAACTTTTAACAAATTCTATGAGAGCGTTTCCGAAATATTTTAAAACGAAGTTTTAAGCATCATAAAAACAATGAAATAGCATGCTATCCACACAATTAGCTATTTTTTAAAGAAAATGATAAGCTTTGGAAACGCGGCTTCATGTCATAGTGGTTTGATTCCATTGAAAACCTCCTACAAGAAAAGAGGGGAATTGTTCTGGCCGATCGCGAGTAAGACGAATTTTATTAACTTGCATTCAGCTGCTTTTGTTACAGTTTTTGCACGTAATTTGGTCCATGCCTACAAATTTCGCATTTTTGAAAAAACCGCTCGATAATTTTTTTATAAATTTGAAATCCCGAGATCAATTAAAATGGGCAATTTTCTTGAAACTTGCAGGATATATTTATTGACGATTGATCTCGGGGTTTTCAAATTTAAAACAAAAATTTACCGAGCGGTTTTATGAAAAATGCGAAATTTGTAGCGGAGTTCCTCGCGCGCGCGAAGCGCGTGCGTGGGCGAAGCCCCATAGCTAAGGTAATCTACCCATTCCAGAAAATTTGGTAATCACGTGACCGACCGACCGACCGTCCGTCCGCACCACAGGGAAACCAATGTTTAATCTCACACTTTCTAGCTAGTTTGGGAGCCCAGGGAGCCTAGGAGAAAACTATCAATGTTGTGATCAATTGACAGCTGTCAAGACAAGGTATCCGCTGACCAGTATCACCTGGCCGTATCGCGGGCTCAGGTGTCGACCCATCCAGGGCGAGTATTTTTTGAAGTTATCCGCTGACGAGTTACTAGTTTTCAGATGATCGCAGGCTCAATTGTTTTTTAAAAATTCATATGAAATATGTTGTGTTTATGTCATTATGGCCCAGCACTATTAACATTTTGATTTCAAACTGACCTCGGAAGCAAAAATTCAGCCACTTATTTAAAAATGCAAGAAGGGAAAACATATGGTTTTCACTTTTCTCAGGATAGTCACGCTTTGGTCACGCTCCACGTCCAATTTTTATGCCCTGATTGGTCAAAATTTGACAGGTGACTTCATGCGGAAAATTCATACAACATCTTGAAACTTGTTTGCTTCAACAGCTGAGGGAAGCTGACAGAGTTTTGTGTCAACTTGTGATGTTTTTAATAACTGTCTTTTTTCACTGGATGCACAAAATGAAATACAGCTGCTACCAAGAGTCTTCTGTTAACGTTATTCATGGCTGGTTTCTTTATTGAATTTTTGGTTGAGAAATGCGCTGCTTGTCAAAGTCGGAAATCCGATTTCGGATGGCATCGTTTTTGTTTTTCTCCTTGCTGGATGCGTAAGCGATTCAGGCCTTACTTGATAGCTTTCAGGAGCTGTATCTCGAAATATGGTAAGCCTGAGTTATCATTGTATTTATATCTGTTTTCATGAAGTCCAGCGCAGTTTATGAGGCTAGTTTATGCACGTTTGTATTTAGATTTGAGACACTGATCTGACCTAGTATGAGGTTTGACATAAGCTTACAGAACTTTGAAAAGCCTTTAGTCGATATTTCACCGCACTTAACAAGAAAAACCGTTCCGAAGAATATTTAGATATTATTTTGGCTGTAGAAAGAAAACTTTGAGCGATTTACTTGTCGCGAGTTCATCGAGGAAAACAGCAAACACCGGGAAGCCGGCGGCTTAAAATTAAACTTAATTTTTAAGCTTAAAGACTCTAGAATTCTTATAGACACTTAAATACTTGTTTTCGTGAATGAAACTTGTTGTCTCTGTAAATGCTCTACCGAATTATATTTCTGATCTTTTATTTATTGTTAGTTGTCTTTTGCAATTTTCATCGCTTTGTCGCTCTTTGCCGTTATTTGTTTACAGTCGTTCATAAACATCGCTTGCAGGAGTAGTCAACGTACCGCGCGTATTACACATCGCCTTGACGGTCATAAAACTATCAATAAAAAATAAACACAATAAATTCTTTATTATGCTGAAGCGTAACTCTGTTAAAATTTCTTTGCAAACTTGGTAGGTGATTTTGGAATTTTTTTGAACGGTTTCGCTAAAAGCCCACGCGTGCTTCGATGGTCCTGAATATTGAATGAATGGAATTAGTCTTGAAAAATTGTGAAACTGACTGCTAATTGTCTGAGGTCAGGCGGTCTGTATGATAAAAAGAGCACCTCATAGTACTCTTTCACCTCAGATGTGATGTATAAAAAGTATAAAAGGTTGATTTGCACGCACCCAGATTTGTTGGCAAGATTTTCTAAAGTAAACTTGTCGAGCGTAAAAATTCGGCTTGATTTGTTTTCCAAGAATTTGTTTTCCACGCCTAATCTACCGTGATCAAGAGCCATTATTGCTCTAAAATGTGACCGAAGATGATTGCCAGTGCTATTTTTTGGGTGTACATATAAGGCTATCAACTCGATGCAAGATTTGTTTCACTCTAAAATCACTCAGCCTGTCCCTCAAAAGTCACACGAATGTGCCCTTAATTTAACTGATTTGTGGATTACAAGTTGTTGTTTTAAATTATAAATGTATCAATGGAGCTTCGCTTTTAGCCCTGGCTAAATCTATATATTAGGCATGGACCAAATTACGTGCAAAAACTGTAACAAAAGCAGCTGCATGCAAGTTTATAAAATTCGTCTTACTCACAATCGCCCAGAGCAACTCCCCCTTTTTTTTTTTGTTGGAGGTTTTCAATGGAATCAAACCACTATGAGATGAAGCCGCGTTTCCAAAGCTTATCATTTTCTTTAAAAATTAGCTAATTGTGTGGATAGCATGCTATTTCACTGTTTTTATGATGCTTAAAACTTCGTTTCAAAATATTTCGATAACGCTCACATAGAATTTTTTCAAACTTTGCCATAATTGAGGGAATTATGGCAAACTCCCTTAAGCGATTTTTTTTAAAAAAAACTCCTGGTACAGAGAAACACAAAGATAAATTAAAAACGTAATGGCGTCGATAAGTTGCCATGGCGACTCTGATTGCAATAAAACCCAGACCATAAGAAATTTTCATCTTTATATATTACAGTTGTGGTAATCTTTTTTCCATATCTTTACTCATGGCGACGTAGTTTAATGCTCAAACTTGGGAGGTATCCCCCCTAAAAAATCCAGTCGAGCCACCTTAAGTTCAAGTCCAGCTCTGACCGCTAGCTGGATTTGTTCACGGTGGTCAGAGTTCGAATCCTCGGCCACGCTAGTGAAATATCCAGCTGGTTCGATCGCCTTGTACTAGCTGGGATTCTTAACTGTGTTGTGTTCCATTTCAATTATTTGCATGTTTCATTATCCCGGGAAAGCCCCATACTATAATAAAGAATTTATCTTATTCACTTGATAAGGATCTGTCTCGTGTAGAGGGTGGCTGGAATACGCAAACATCAGCTAGTTTTCCTGCCTTTGGGGTAATAAACAGGACGATAGTTAGAAATTTTTAAAGCTAAAAGAACTTAATACTATGGGGCGTCTGTAGGCTGCTCATGAGTGTCACTGAACGAATTTTGTTCTGAGAGTCAGTTTAACCCTTCGATGACTACTTTGTTCTTTTCCGTTCCCTGTGGAACGATGCATCTCTTCCTCCCTGGACCCATTTAGCTTTCAGTTTAAGTTAATAAATTGGTACGCCACAACGTCAACAAAGATAGATCTTTCCAGCAATACCTCGTTTTGGATATTCTGACCAATCCTGACAGAGTCACACACAAAAAGAGGCAACATTTTGGGGAAAATCCACAGCCAATCTCGCTGTTTACATACTAATCTTTGAAAATTGAATTTTTCTCTTTCTTAAAAAGTTAGCCAGCTACAATTCTATACAAAAGAAAGACGATAAAGAAGGCAACAAAACCGCTAATAGAGAAGAAAGGCAAAGGAAAATAAGAGAGCAGGAGAGAAAGATCGAAATAGATTCGCAAAAAAAATCCAAATTTTGGCTTTTACGCATGTGTGAAAAACAAAAAGCTGTTTAATTACGTGAAATTAGTCGAAAATATGCCCTCTTTCTTGCAAAACTCATTTTTAGCCATTTTACGCTAATTAGCTGAAAACTAGTCAACGGAAGAAGAATTGGTGAAAAATGCGGTTTTTCGCTACTCGGCAGCCGTCACAAAAGGGTTAATCCTATATATATTATATTGATAAAAAATAAATTCTTCTAAAGTACGATGCTCCTTTGTCCTAATTTCAATGGTTAGAATCGAATCTTCGTGTGAGACTTAACTGGCAATCATTCGCTAATTTCCAATGATCATTCAAATCAGGTTTTTTCCCGAAGTTTTGATTGATCTAGAGATACTAAATTGCTGCAGGAGTCTACCTACGGACAATGGTCTGTTCACGCGTAACAAGGGAAAAAAACATGTCTTGCTGCAGAAAAAACTTTGCTCATACGCAGTCTGGCCCTTACGCGCACTTAACAAACACTTATGAGAAAACTATGGCGTTCCGTTGCGGACAAAATTATACCGATAGTAAAAACATGTTGAAAACATAATACTTAAGTCGAAACTTGTAAAATACACCGAATACAGTAAAAAATATGAGTCGATATTTGGAAAATATATGTTTACGAACGAAAAAAAAACACGAGTCGAAATTTTGAAATTTGAGTCGGAAAAAAAATTCCAGTCGAGTTGAAAAAAAAAATAGTCGAGTCGAGAAAGAGAGAACGCTGACCAGTTGTGTTGTCAATCGATGTCTTCACTCAAATATTGCAGATTTTTTCTTTTCCCTTGGTAGACTTATCGAGGACTTGGAAAGGCAGCTTAGTTCAGCTTTATATGACAGTTCAGAATTCTTATCTTGGCGACGTGACGAGTACAAAAGGACACTTGCAACTCTGTCGTCAAGATACTGTGAGACTTACGGTTGTTTAGAAATAGGGAAGTTCACCCGTGTCTACTGTAGTGACTTCCTTGACCGCTTGATGTCGATGCCGCGCGCCAGTGTTTTGCTGTAATTGTTTTAATGCTTGTAGGTCCTTGCGTGACAGGTTTTGACTTTGTTATTTGTGTCTCTGCCAGTTGTAACCTCTCTCGAGGGCTTCTAATGGTTGAACCGGTGGGTTCCAGCCCGATTTATCTTGACGACAGAGTTGCAAGTGTCCTTTTGTACTCGTCACTTTGCCGAAATAACAATTCTGAACTGTCATATGAAGCTGAACTAAGCTGCCCTTCCAAGTCCTCGATAAGTCTACCAAAGGAGAAGAAAAAATCTGCAATATTTGGTAGCCAACAAACCACTACTTTGGAACAAAGACTCGTGTCGGTGGAGTGAAGACATCGATTGACAACACAACTGGTCAGCGTTCTCTCTTTCTCGACTCGACTATTTTTTTTTTTCAACTCGACTCGAATGTTTGTTTTTTTCGACTCAAATTTCAAAATTGCGACTCGTGTTTTTTTTTTTTTTTTTCGTTCGTAAACATATATTTTGCAAATCTCGACTCATATTTTTTATCGCATTCGATGTATTTTACAAGTTTCGACCTGAGTATTATGTTTTCAACGTGTTTTTACTATCGGTATAATTTTGTCCGCAACGGAACGCCATAGAAAACAGTGGCTCTGTGAACAGACTCACATTTGTGGGCCTGCATTTCAATGAGTGAACTGCCTGTCATGAAATTTTGCTCATCTCGGTCCAAAAATAAAATGTTTTTGAAATTATACAGTAACTTAGTACTGAAGATCCTCCTGAAAGACCACTTTTAGCAAAATTACTCGTTTTTCCTTTAGATAGAAATGGTGACAGAATGTAAGGACTGATTCCTGCTTAATTTCCATAATGCCATTAGGTCTGCGACTTTGTGAAAGAAAAAAAGGATTCCTTCCTTCGGGTGGTGTACGTAGGGAATGTTGGCTGCACCCATTGCTGCAAAAGATTTTTCTTTACTTTCAATGGTGAGGAGTGCAAAGACCCAGCTGCAGTTGATGGTGCCTTGGATCATACTCCAAAGGAACTGAGCATTCGACCTGCTAACATAGAGGGTTACTGTGGTAGTATCGCCAATGGCAAAGTTAAAGTTGAGTTTCACGTTCGCGATTGTGATAAAGGTAGCGATAACCAGCTCCCTTTCCCTAAAAAAGTTCAGGTTAGCAGGATTATTGTTGAAGAAGTGAACAAACCTCAGGCACCCCATTAAACGTAATTAGTCGCCTTCTAGTTAGAAGCTCTAGTTAGAAGTGTTGAATCAAGAAACTAGTTTTCCGTTACACTGGACAAAGGTAACGATGGCTGGAAGGCGAGATTGATTCAGTTAAAAACTTGTTAAGTGCTGCAAACTACGCTATCTTGTAAAGATTAAAGAATGTGTTATTAAAGCTGAACAAACTCTGAATTGTAAAAATTAATTACAGTTGTCAATGGATTTAAATTTATCGAGTGTTTATTTATCGACAGTATAGTCGGTTGTTGTTGTTGTTGTTTTTTTTTTCTCGCCAACCATGCCATTGTCAAACAGCATAGGAACTGACAAAGAACTAAAAAAATTAAATGAAGTTACGCAAGAAATCAGAGGGCGCGTTGGATATGAGACGGTAGATAGCCAACGAGGCACGTAGCGTCGAGTTGGCTATAATCATCTCATATTCAACAAGTGTGAGTGGAATAATCGTTTTATTAAAAACGCCCACAAAATGTCGTTGAACAAACCGGAAAAGACTGCGGACTTTCGCTATTCACATGTCACACGTCTATCAAAACTGTCAACGCGCGAACGGACTCGCCTGGACTGGATGAATGAAAAATCAAAACATTGTGGCGATGAACAGTTTTAAAAACTCATCGGGATTCTAGGATTTTACACAACAGGACAGCTAAAAAAACCTGGCAGATAATGTGATGAAAAAGAATTTTTAAGTGACAGCCGTCGAAATTACGGTGAACTTGGATTTTCGGTGCAGTTACAAAAGTAAGAAAAACGGAGAAAAACTATTACCTCGGTCGCTTGTTATGAAGTTGTTTGAAGCCACCAGCTGGTTTTGCTGAACGAGAAAAGAGGCTATACTGACGCCTCGATTGCTGTAGTGAATGGCTGCATAGCCTGTAATTGTGGCTGGTTGCTTGTGATTTATATTCTTCATGTCGGATAAACAAGCCGCAGTTATCTATCGACGAGAGACTCGGCGAGTGGCTTCGCAATCATGAAGGAACAACACTTGTCTTCGTTCGTAGCTGGTCAAGGTACTTTAGTTCCATCAAGATTTTCATGTTCTTTTCAATAAACTTTCAAACAAGCTCTTGTGGCTTTTTTTTTGTTTGTTTGTTTTTTTTCCCGATGAAATTGCATTTTCGAGTATTCTAAGAAATGAATTAAAACGATTTGCTTTGGGCGCCATTCTATCCTTCGCGAAAAAAAACCTCAGCTAGCTTCCAATTTTAAACTGACGCGTACACTGACCATATATGGAGAACATGGAAAAATGGCTCATATAACATAATGGCTAAGCCAATCAAAATGCTAGAATTGCATTATCAAATGATTCAGTTTTTAATAACGATGATTATGTATTGATGTTGTTAGAAGAAAATTGATGTTGGTCACCATTTCATGGGATTTAAAGGGTTTACGGTCTAATTAAGAGAAAATATACTACAGATAATTATTATTTTCAATGAACGTCTTTCACAAACTGCTGGAGCAAGTGCCTCTAGTGAATTCTGTAATCATATCCATATAGACATTGATCCACTGTTCGGCGGGCCCAGGTAAGGGAATCCAATGCAGTCTTTGGATTCTGGATGTCACGCCACGGATTCCGGATTCTTGGTACTGGATTCGGGATTCTTTGAAAGTAGAACTTGGATTCTGGATTCCAATCGTTAGTGGGCTTCCGGATTCATTGA
This sequence comes from Porites divaricata, assembly GCA_038088405.1. NCBI lineage: Eukaryota > Metazoa > Cnidaria > Anthozoa > Scleractinia > Poritidae > Porites > Porites divaricata. The sequence continues at coordinate 2,691,352 of JBBMOI010000021.1, forward strand.
GCTGTATTCCGGATTCCAGGTACTGGATTCCAGTATTTTTCAGTAGAACTTGGATTCTGGATTCCAATCGTTTGTGGGATTCCGCATTCCTTGAGCTGTATTCCCGATTCCAAAGCCCAGGATTCCGGATTCCAGATACTGGATTCCGGATTCCAAAGCCCAGGATTCCGGATTCCAGATGCCGGATTCCAGTATTTTTCAGTAGAACTTGGATTCTGGATTCCAATCGTTAGTGGGATTCCGGATTCCTTGAGCTATATTCCGGATTCCAAAGCCCAGGATTTCGGTTTCCACGAGCGAAACTTTCCGGGTGACAATGTGATTGGAATGTTCGATTCTGTATTTGAAACTGTAAGAGAAATTTTCCAAACCTTTTTTATATGCCTCGAGTTTCACATCTTAGCTTTCAAATCTTCGTTTTGACGTTGTTTTAGTAATTTACAATGAATTTGCATTAACGTGTTTAAGCTCCACCAAAGGCTTGTAACATTTTATTGTCCTTTGTTTTGGTTGCTTTGCTTTCGCTAAATTTTAATCGTAGAAAAGCCAAGCCAACAGAGTTATTCAGCAATTGAAACTAATTGCAGGCTATTTTCATTTAAACAGTTTTTCAACATTGACCTTTCAAAGAATAATTAGCGCGGAGGCGAAACACAACGAACTATAAGAAAGTTAACGTGAAGCGCTGTGCCTTGATCTAAACTGGAAAGAAACTCGAAAAAAAAGCCCTTTGGGCTGACTGTTCTGATTCCACAGAAAAACCATCACATTGGTTGTCCTTACATTAGGCCGTTAAGTAAGACTTAAGAGCGGATGTCAGTAAATATCGACCGAAGGTCTACAAAAGTAAAAAATCGAAAATTCTCAAAAAAATTCACAAAGTAGCACTAGGTAAACTATTAACATAAATGTAATTTTTACTTCGATCCGATAATTATTTTCCACGTACGGGGGGGTTATTGGTTTCGCGGTTCTCGGACCAGGTTTTCCAGGCCCGAGACCATGTGTCCCAAAAAATTCGTTTTAAAATTCAAGTCCACTGTAATGGGGACAACAAATAACTTGTTCAGAAGAGTACATAATTGCACACATTTTAAGTGGTGATTTACTCAGTTTAAATGAAAGTGTAATATTTTGGAGATTTTTCATTATTTTCAATATTTTGAAAGTTTTCGTTCAATGAAAAAATGGCAAAATTCAAAGCTCAAAATCGTCGACTGGTACCTCGATTTCAGTAACGAGTCTTATACCACGTTAAAGAGCGTTATCTCTTCTTTGAAAACCTGTTTTCAAAACTATGGGCAACTTAAAAGAAAATTTTTCAGGCCAAAAAATATAAGTAGTACTTTTCTGAAATTTGAGCTTTCCAGACTCGGCGGGCCGATGCTAAAAACTCAGAAAAATGCAATAAGAAATCAGTTTGAGCGACAGTGATTTAACGTTATCAGCTATCAGAAACCAACACGTGTTTATCGAGCGATCTGATAAAATTTATAGCCGTTTTCCAACCAGAAAAGCAGAGTTTAGCCATCTTCTGCTACCAAACGCACGAGTCACGTAAGGTTGCCAAAGGGCAAAGTACAATAATAAACTTCATAAAGCACAACGTTTCTGCGTCCAGGAATTAGACTTTAGCGGACAGAACAATGCCTACGAGTGTATGTTTCCTACCTTAGCACGGATTTCCTAGATACTGGAAATAAAAAACATCAAGGACAGCATCGGCAAGAGCATCTTCGGCTGCTCTCAAACAACGGAGATTACGTTACTTTTCACAGATTGCCGCTTACCATCTGTGTTTGGGCTCGCATTTCGACGGAACGCTTGCTTCGAGAGGCGCGCGGCACGGATCTGATCTCTTCTTCAACGAAACATTGAACTGAATTTATCGGAAATATGCCACCACCACCAACAACACGAGCTTTTTTCGGGTATTTGTCGTTTTTTATACGAAAAGTTCGGGTAAGCAGATTCGCGCAAAAACCATTTGGCTTAAAAAATGTGTTAAAAAGCCCAACCTGGATTTGAAGCAAAAAGTATTTCCTCGAAATAAGCTAAAAATACCCAATTCACGCGGTGAAAGAATGGATGATTATGGAAGGATTATCGAATTCTTGCCTAACAGATGTAGGATTAGGGCTAGGCAAAAAGCTCATAACCTGCTCCTGTCGTTGTGAATTTCCTCAAGATCAAAAATTTCAGTAAGAACCGAAAACAACAGCCTGAAGGAGGTGCACACACCTTAAACTAGCCAGGGAAAAGGGGCTTCTGATTGAGCTAAACTGTCATTGATGCACGGTGCAATTAGGTAGACCTGTTACTATGCCCCGCGCAACCACAGGAACAAGTCCAGCCATTTGGGCCCGGGGATGGGAGTACTTTGAAGCGGTCCTGTCGGGGACTTTCGGGGGTAGGGGGCGGGGCAAATCGAAAATAACTTCTCTTTGTTTTTCTGAAGTACATCATTTCTCGCACGATTGACAAGGTGACGGCGGACTTCGTACCTGTGGAAAGGCCCTTTTGAAACATGTCCTGGCAACATGCATTGCATCACGAAATTAACGTCAACGCCTTGAATCAACTCCATGAACAGGGAGAGGCGATAAGTCCCATCTTAAAAGATGCTTGATGTCTAGACGTGAATAGTCTGTCCACAGTAGTAGTTATAGGAGGATGCCTTACCATTCAAATTCGCCACCGATTATTTCTGTCATTTCCCTGATTAACTTCATACTAATTTCATCAGTACAAAAAATGACAAACTTAATGGGAAATTTTAGCCCGTCATGCACCCACTTTTTATTTCAAGTTTAACTCTGTCATATTTTGATACTAAAAGAATTTTTGAAATATTTAAAATTTCCCATTAACTCTGTCATTTTTGTGTTTATTTGACACTTTATGACATTAATGGCTCGCCCTGCGGGCTCGCGGAAATGACAGAAATAATCGGTGGCGAATTTCAATGGTAAGGCATCCTCCTATAACTACTCAGGAAGAATTCAATCGCGAAAAAGATTATTACAAAATATAATTAGAAAGGATTAATTTTAAATATAAAAATAATTTTGATTTATTTATATTGTAAGAACCTTTATCAAATATCGAATTCTCTTATTCCTACAAACTTCACAAATTAATTACTTTTCACAAAACAATTTCACAAATGAAATGTTTTTTATTGAAAAAATTTCACAATTCTGAAGAGAAAATCTGTAGTTTTTGATTGGTTGAAAAAGAAAATATGACTGTCACTCATATGACTAAAAATAATATTAGATAAGTAGTGGGGGATTTCCCTTTAAAATAATCTAAACAAATACTAAAATGGAATATCAAAGCCCTGAGGACCAAGATTTCGTTGTTGAAGATGGCTATAAACATGATAAAGATCCTGATTATGTTCCTGAGGAAGAGGAATCATCATCCGATGATGATAAATATGTTGTAAAAGGAAAAGATTTTCAGAAATTAAGCAAAAAGGCTAAAAAACTCGGCGCTGAATCTCTTGATTATTCAAAGCGGAAAAATAACAAGTACGTTGTCAAGCTGCCAAGTGGAAAGAATTTGCATTTTGGCTCGTCTCAATATCCAGACTTTTTAATTCACAAAGATAACGAGCGAAAAGAAAAATATCTTTCTCGGGCAAAGAAGATAAAGAATAAGAAAGGTGAGTTGACTTATGAAAATCCTGAATCGGCTAATTTTTGGAGTGTTAATCTGCTCTGGTCGGGGAAGTAGAGTTTTGAGGCAGAAAAATAATGAAATTTAAAAATAAAAAAACTAATAAATAAAGATGGCCTCTGATCTAACTAATCTTTCTATTGCCGAATTAAAACAAATAAAAAAAGATATAAAAAAAGAAATCAAAGCTGATTATAAACAAAAGTTGATAGATGATATAAATAAACTACAAAAAGTAAGAGATAAAATCAAACCAAAACCAAAACCAAAATCAAAACCAAAACCAAAACCAAAACCAAAACCCAAAACATTTGAAGAGTATTTCCAGGAGTGTATCAAGAATAAAACAATACCTCCAGATACTCCATCTTATCTGCGACGAGCACTTGAGAGAGCACTCAAGGAATATGACCAAGGTATAGAAAAAGAGAAATCATCTTTGGAAGGATTTGCTAATAAATACGTAGTAAAAGGCGAAACTGATATTACTCCATTCGAGTTTTTCAAATCCAAGGCTGCTTATCTTAAAGAGTTTCTCAGAAATCATCGAAATATTAAAGTCAGATTTGTTCTTGTTTGCATGATGGAACAAATGGGAAAGTCAAGCGATGGAAAGTCAAGTCTTTCCATTCAAGATAAAGCATATTTTAACTCTGAAACACATATCAATCTTGAATCAACTGATGTAAAAGAAATACTGACCAGGGTTATTCGCTCAATAATTGAAAAGATTGCAATTTATCAGAAGAATGGAAGTGGCTGGTACTTCAGGGAAATACTTCATCTCGAGATACACACTGCTGATTACAATCCTATGAGAGGATCGTCTTATATTCCCCTTCCAGATTGGATAATGCGAAAGAAAGCGATAGTAAGCATTCGAAATAAAGATGAGAAATGCTTTTTATGGTGTGTATTGAGATACCTTCATCCAAGAGACAAAAATGATTTTCGATTGACAGATTTGAAGCAAAAAGAAAATAGTTTGAATACAAAAGGAATTGCTTTTCCAGTCAAATTAAAAGACATTTCAAAATTCGAAAAACTCAATCCAGATCTCCCAGGGATAAATGTGTTTTCAGTCAATGAGAGAAATAAGTTTTATCCTCTCAGAATGGCACAGAGAGATCCTCAGAAAACAATCGATTTGTTTCTCTTTGAGGAAGATGGCAAATATCATTATTCTCTTATCAAAAGTTTTTCAAGATTATTTCGATCTCAAATAACATCGAGAACGAATGGTCGAATACACATTTGCAAAAGATGCTTTACCCATTTTTCAAAGGAAGAATTATTTCAGCGTCATATTGAATATTGTTCATCCAATGAATCAGTTGTTGTAAAAATGCCAGCGAAAAATTCGAAGTTAGGATTTAAAAATTATTTTAAAAAGCTTCCAATACCTTTTGTAGTTTACGCTGATTTTGAATGTTTTACCAAATCTATAGAAACGTGCAAACCCAATCCAGCAGGTTCATATACACTTGGTTACCAGAAACACGAACCGTCGGGGTTTTGTTTTTACATAAAAGGAATAGTACCAAATATTTTTAAACCAATCTGTTTTACAAAACAGAAAGAAAGTGATAATGTCGCAGAAATATTTGTTTCAAAACTTGGCAAAGTGACTCAAAAACTTTACGATGATTTTTATCGGTATCCAAAACCTTTGAGATTAACGGAAGAAGAACAAAAATCTTTCAAAGAAGCCAGGATCTGTCATATTTGCAACGAAGAATTAAAAGATGATAGAGTTCGGGATCATTGTCATTTCACCGGTCAATATCGAGGAGCTGCACATAACAGCTGCAATCTTCAATGCAGAAAACCATTGATATTGCCGGTAGTATTTCACAATCTTCAAGGATATGACGCGCATTTGTTTATAAAAAAACTTTCAGGTTTGAAGGGTGAGTTGAATTGTATTCCATCGACTGAAGAGAAGTATATATCTTTTTCCAAAAAGATCAAAGTTGATGAATACAGATCCAAGCGAACTGGAGAGATGGTATCTTTGAATTTTGAAATCAGATTCATTGATTCATTCAAGTTTCTTCAAACCAGTCTTGCGAATCTTGTTGGAAACTTGCAACCGGATGATTTTTTCAATACAAAAGAAATAATGAAAGATAATGTTGAACTTTTTACTCGAAAGGGAGTTTATCCCTATGACTATATTGGTTCTCTTGAAAAGCTGACTGAAACACAACTTCCAGCCAAAGAGCATTTCTATTCAAAATTGAATGACGAAGACATTTCAGATGAAGATTACCAACATGCTCAAAATGTATGGAATACATTCAAATGCCAAACAATCAGAGATTATCACGATCTCTATCTTAAAACAGACGTTCTTTTGTTGGCGGATGTTTTTGAAAACTTTCGTAAAACATGCCTGAAGCATTACAAACTGGATCCGGCGCAATATTATACATCTCCTGGTTTGGCTTGGGATGCCTGTTTGAAAGAAACGGGCCAAAAACTTGAATTGCTTCATGATTATGATATGTTGATGATGTTTGAAAGAGGAATCAGAGGTGGGATGACGCATATAGCAAAAAGATATTCAGAAGCAAATAACAAATACATGAAAAATTACGATCCAAACAAACCTTCTAAATTCATTCAATATCTTGATGCTAATAATCTCTATGGTTGGGCGATGTCTCAATCACTTCCAACGGGTGGGTTCCGATGGATGAGTAATATTACAAAAGAAAAGGTGATGGATATTCTTGAAAAAGCAAGTAGCAGCATGAATAATATGGGAAAGAGAGGATATATATTTGAGGTAGACTTGGAATATCCCAAAGAACTTTGGAAATCACACAATGATTATCCTCTTGCTCCGGAGAAGATTAAAGTGGGGGGAGTGGAAAAACTCATTTCACATTTTAAATTGCGTAAAAAATATGTCATTCATTATCGAAATCTGAGGCAGTGTCTTGAACTGGGTTTGAGAATCAAAGCTGTTTATCGAGGAATTTCTTTTAATCAGAGTTCTTGGATAGAACCCTATATCAGAAAACACACTGAACTTCGCAAAATAGCGACAAACAGTTTTGAAAAAGATTTTTTTAAGTTGATGAATAATTCTGTGTTTGGAAAGACGATTGAAAACATTCGAAAGAGGCAGAATGTGTTTCTGGTTGATAATCGCGCAAAAGCTGCAAAATTAACATGCCGTCCAAACTTTGAACGGGCGACTATATTTGATAAAAAATTATTAGCGATTCATTTAAAAAAGACTGAAATATATTTTAACAAACCTGTATATGTCGGCCAGGCTATTTTGGATTTGTCAAAGTTGTTAATGTTTAACTTTCACTATGAATATATACAAAATAAATATTCTTACAAACGTGTTAAGTTGCTGTTTACTGATACGGACTCATTAATGTATGAAATAAAAACGGATGATTTTTATAAAGACATAAAAGATGATATCAAAACCAGGTTTGACACTTCGGAATTTCCTCCAAATCACAAGTCTGGGATATTAATTGGTGTTAATAAGAAAGTGATTGGGAAATTTAAGGATGAGGTGGCTGGTCGGCAGATTACCAAATTTGTCGGACTTAGGGCGAAATTGTATAGTTTCAAAGTTGAAGATTCAAGTACTACACGCAAGTGTAAAGGGATAAAAAAAAAACAGATTGAATTTGAAGATTACGTAGAATGTATGTTTACGGGTGAAAAACAGATGCGAAAGATGAATATCATTCGAAGCGAGAACCATGATATTTATAGTAAGGAAGTAAATAAATTAGCTTTGAGTGCAGATGATGATAAAAGGATTTTATGCAAAGATAAAGTGAATACGCAAGCTATTAGATAAAATGGATTAAAGATTTTATATTAAAAATATAAAATCATGACAAATCGAGAATATATTGAATTTAAAGATATTAAATTTTATTGGCATCCAAAATACAAATATTATTTAGCTAGTCGTTGCGGAAAAATACTTAGTTTAAAACGAAAGGAAAAAAAAGATTTTAAAATTATGTTTAAGTGGTAGTGGTTATTTTTATTTTCATTTATTTGAAAATAATTTTCATAAATATTATAGAGTTTCACGTTTTATTTTTGAGTGTTTTAAGGGAGAGATCCCACTTGATAAACAGGTTGATCACATAGACAATTGCAAAGAAAATAATTCTATTTCTAATCTTCAGTTACTATCTCCAAAAGAAAATCAACAAAAATCAAACTGTAAAAAAGTTTTTTCTTTTAATTTAGAAACAAAAGAAAAAACTTTTTTTGATAGTTTGAAACAAACGGCTGAATATTACCAAATTTCTGTTAAAACAGTTTGTTATAATTGCCGAAAAATAATTAAAACTACCAAATCCAAGAAAGATGGCAAGCGATATCAATTTTTTTATTTATAAAATTATTTGTTTAAATTAATAATAAATGACTTATTCTGAAGCTGAAATAAAAAAATACTTAGAAATTATTAAAAAATATACCAAACCTAAAGAAGATAAATTTAGTGAAACCGATAGAAAAACAAAATGTTGGAACTGCCAAGAGTCTGATTTTGATTTGGTCTCAGGTTTCAAACTTTGCATGAATTGCGGCTGCCAAAACGAGCATTTTTTAGGTTACTTCGATAAAAAAGATTCGGATCGGCTGCTTTTTAGAAAGAAAAGCATTTATCAGCGTAAGTATCATTTTGAAAAGAAAGTCAAACAATTTTCACAAAGATACAATCTTACCGAAGATGAGAAATACGATTTGTATTCAAAATTAATGAAAATAGACAACTGTGTCATGGAAGAATTAAACAAGAAATTCAATCGAAAAAGAACTATTAGTATCGTGTTTTTAATAAAAAAAATCTTGGAAGAAATTGGAAATCCCAAACATAAACTTGTTGAACTTAGTATTGGAGACCAAACTCTCGAAAATTATGAGAAGTGGTGGCAAAGTTACAAATCACTCAAATAATGCCTCTGTGAAAAATCCAATAAATTATCCCAGTCACGTATCCGAGTAAATCAGATTTTAATGGAGAGTTGAAAGTATAAACACAACCTCGACCAAGATTGAAATGTTTTCTAAATTCTCGAAAAGCGAGATTGAAAATAAAATGATTGGATAGTATTGTCGAGTTTGATCTGCAACTGTGTCTGAAGTCAGATAGTTTGTAAAGGATTTGATTAAAGTTTAATCTTTGTGTAAAATATTTTATATATAAGTACTGATAAACTAAACAAGATTTAATAAAGTTATCATCGTAAAACTTTGTTTTATGAGATGGAAAGTAAAAGTTAACATATGATACAATCGATTCTAACATCTTTTATCTTAGAATGGATAAAAGATGAAAAATAATATTACAAATTATCTTAATTAAAATCTTTTTTATATATAAAAAAACTTTTTATAAATTATATTTTGTAATAATCTTTATCTACTTATCATATTTTATTTAAGAAAGATGAAAAATAATATTACAAATTATCTTAATTAAAATCTTTTTTATATATAAAAAAACTTTTTATAAATTATATTTTGTAATAATCTTTATCTACTTATCATATTTTATTTAAGAAAGATGAAAAATAATATTACAAATTATCTTAATTAAAATCTTTTTTTATATTAAAAATAAATTCTTCTAATTATAATTTGTATAAACCTTTTTCAATATTATTTTTTATTTTATCTTTGATTACTTTTACAATATTCAAATCGTTTGGATTAGAATATTTGAAAGTGTACTTATTACCGTTTAATTTGGACGTTGCTGTTTTCCTCTTTCCATCCGAGATTAGTTTAATAGATCCAGCGTTAATCTGAAGTGCTTTAGAAGATGAGATACTCACTCATATAAATCTTACTTCCTTCTGAATTGAATATTAATCGAGGCACAAACAGTTGAAGACGGGTGATGACTACTCGGCAACGATTTCCCCCAGTTCTCCATATAAGATTATCATCTTTTTCAGTCTCAAAGTTTATTTCGATTTTAGTGTTTGGAAGTAATTTGTCTTCAAGTGCCTCAAAGAATGAATATCTATTGAGAGGAATTTCACAGTGTACTGTGCTTGAAGTTCCAAGCAAAGCTTTTCGTTTTGCAAATCCTTCGTTATATGTTGCAGGGGTGTTATCTAACATAAAACCAGCTTCATCTGCACCAGGGTTAGCTTGATCTTGTCTATGAGTAACTCTTCTTCTAGTAAATCTATTTTTATTAGCACTTGTGGAAGTATCAAGAAAATAAAATTCATTTGTTGCCACACTATCAGCATATGATTTATTATACTCAAGCAAATTTTTTATATTTACACTATGATTAGCGTAATTACACTGATAAAGTTCCTTTCCATTTGCCAGCACAGATAATCTTGAAATAAAAGAATTAGCGCCATTTACTATTCCCATTTGGTCAGCTTCATATGCAACCATTTGCGCTCTACTAGCAGCAAGAATACTATCATCATTTACATTAGCGCCAATAACAAAATCAGTTCCATCACGTTGCTCAACTTTAAAATCCAGTGCTATTCTAGCATTATACCAATCAAATGGAGTGACTTCACCTGTATTGTCGGCAGTAAATTTAAGATTATTTCTAACTTGATCGGTGTTGTTTGCTGGGGCAATATTAATAGGGTTTTCAAGGTCAAAAACAACATCTTCATATCTTTCAAGATATTTTGGGTTTCTAAAAGACTTCATTTTAATAATTAGATTATATTATTTTTTCTTTCCAGATCCAGTCATAATTTGTAGCACTCTATTATTGTTTTCTTGCTGTGTCATTTTCCGATTATTTGTTTTACGAGATGGAGGATTTTTACCAGAAAGCATTTTTACTATTTTGTCACCAACATTTTTATTTGAACTGGCAGAGGTTGGTTTGGGAGGCGGAGCAAATGTTACCTTTTTTTTGGTTGGTTTTTTACTAAGAAAAGATTTTACTGTATCCATTATTCCTTCTCCATATATATGTTTTCTTGAAAACTTTCCTGTGTCAGGATCATATTTTTTTTTAAACTCTGATTGTCGCATCATTTTATTTATATAATTATACAACATTGCTATCTTCTATATGGCGAAGCAACAGTGTCATAAACCAATCAATACCATTCAAGTTAACAGGTTGACTGACAGAATCAGTTATTTTTATATGCATTTCAGAAATTGTATTAGAACTTACAGGACAATAAAGAGGCCTAAATGGTTCAAATGTGAAAGGATACGATCTTGTCAGATTATCCGTTGGAATAACTGCTATCGTGTTTGTATTAACACCATTTACAACAGAATCTTTTATAGCACTCACATTAATATTAAGAGAATCAATAGATTTTGTAATATTTGGAAGCTTGGTTCCATATTCAGTTTTAGTCACGAGTTTCTTCTCAAATCCAATGAGTTCTCCGAAATCTGTTCCTCTCAGATCGAGTTGATAATTTCCATCAATTGTTATCAAAACACGATATGTAGAAAGAATGAAAGACAAGTTTATTGAATATTTTTTAACACCTTTGGAGTCTGTTGTGTGATGTGACTTTTGTTCCATGTATTGATGAATGTAATCATTAATGTCTGAGTAAGAATACATTCCATCTGAAAAGGTGATAGTCTGCCATGTTCTTCCATCATGGGTGTATTTGATTTTATTGTTTCCGTAACTACTCCGGATGTTGTACCAAGAATAAGTCATCGATAATCTGTCCAAGGCGAGAAAATGCCTGAATTGTGGGTCAAGTTTCAAAGGAGGATTAAATTTGACCAAGAAATCATGTGATTTGTTTACTCCTATTTTTTCTCTTTTAACAGATGAAATATGAATAGCACTTTCATTCATTTATAATATATTTAGATAACTTTTCTAAGGAGCGTATTAAGTTGGTTATTAGACAGGATCCCGAGATCTCGCAATCGATGAGATATTTGAATGAATTCAGGCAGCACACCATTGTTTCCTGCTACAAGCGATCCATTGAGTAACTCAAATCTATGAAGTAGTTCTTGGGGGGAGAAGTAAAGACCCTGCCCTACTTTATATTCAAGTGATCTTAAGTAAAAATCAAGAATTTCTTTATATTTTTTTTGTGTTTCCCGCTGCATAATGTTTAATTTAAGTTCAAATTCTTGTTCCTCAGTTTTATTTTTTGTTCTTTTCAAAGCTCCAATTTGATAGCCTATTTCTTTTACATCATTCTTTACCATTTTATAAATTTCGTTTATTTCATTAGGATCTTTATCTAAAAGTTCATTTGGTTGGGGATAATCAAGTGAGACTAAAATCTGTTTATCTTCTTCATTAAAATTTTTTTCAAGGTTATATTTTAAGATTTCTTTTTGTCTAACTGGATTTAAATCTGGATCTATTTCATCTTTATTTTCTACTTGAGGCAACTCTTGCATATCAGCCAAACGTTCAAACTGACTAAATCCATCTGTAATGGCTTTCTGATTTTCTTTGAGACCTTCCGTAAGAGCCAACTGATTTTGCAACATTTTCTGGTTTTGAGTAAATATATTTTGTGCTTTGGGATCCTCAGGTTTTTCAAACTGAGAAATCAGAGGTTTGAATGTTTCACTAAATCCTTCTCTCAAATTCTGTTTTTCCCAAGTAGTCTCTTTTATTCGTTGTCTCACCTGCTTAATAAGATTATCTGCTTCAATCTTATTTTTAGAGTATTTTTTGATTTCTTCAATATCCATTTATATATTTATTATATAAAATGGAGATACCAAATTATGATAGCAGAAATAACAGAGATAAAAAATTCAAGCAGTTGTTTCCTTTCATGCCATCGGATACATTTCGAATGCTGATTTGTGGAAATAGTGGAAGTGGTAAAACTAATTTGCTTTATCACATGTTAATGAAACCTCTGCTATATTACGATAAGATTTATCTTTACGCTCGAAATTTGGAGCAAGATAAATATAAGAGACTGATGCAAAAAATGAGAGAATTATCGCATAAATTCGGTTGTGAAATACTGTCTGTGAGTAATGATGAAATAACTCCTGTAACAGAAATGGAATACGAAGACAATCAAAAACTTGTGATATTTGATGATTATGTCTGTGATAAAAATCAGAGACAAATCGTTGATTATTTTATTCAAGGTCGACATAAGAATTGTTCGGTGATTTATTTGAGTCAATCCTTTTTACAAAACTCCAAAAGATATTCGACTGAATTGTTCTCACTACTGCCTTTATGAATTTCCATCTTCCAGAGAAGCAAACAGAATATCATCTGAATTGGGTGTTGATAAAAATGTTTACAGAGAGGCAACACGAAAACCATTCTCATTTCTTTATGTAAATAAACCAAAGAAAACCATTTCAAAAAACTTTACTGATTATCTAAATAATAAATAAGATGGGAATATTTAATGAACACTCTTCTAATCACTTTCAATTTGCAAAAGGAGTTCAAGGAGCTCCAGGTGTTGGGTTTAATCTCACTGCAGATGGAAATTATGATATGGTTGGAAAAAAGTTGACAAATGTTGGAACACCAACATCAGACACCGATTCAGCAACCAAGAAATATGTGGATGATAATTCTGGTGGAAAAACATCATTAATAACAGCAGATTCCAACATTGATATGAAAAGTCAATTCTCAATTACAAAACTCAAAACACCATCAAACAATGATGATGCTGCTACAAAGAAATATGTAGACGACTCCAAAGTCGATGGAAGTGTCTTTTTAAAATTGGATGGAACAAGACAAATGACTGGAGATTTGAATATGAATAACAATCAAATATTCAATATTCCAAATCCAATTGGTTCCAAACAACCAATACCATTAGCTTATGGCGATTTAGCTTATCTCCACGTTGATGGATCAAATATGATGACTAATCATATGAACATGAATAATAAAAAAATAACCCACTTACAAACACCAACAAATAACACAGATGCTGCAACCAAAAAGTATGTGGATGATAAATCAAAACCCCAAGATCTCAGTCCCTTCTTTAAGAAAGATGGAAGCGCCCCAATGACAGGAAATCTTAATATTAATGGTAATAAAATAATTAATCTTGAAGATCCAGCTTCAGATAATGATGCAGTAAATAAAAAGTATGTTGATGGCCATCTACACCAAACTCAAGTTCAACCAAGTCATTACAAAGATGAGTTTGCTTTTTTGATGACAAATCCAAATCAATGGACAGATGAAATAGATACTAGAACTAGTTTTATACCAAAAAAGATAGCAGACCTTTCAACCAAAAAGGAAACTTTCACGACTACAATCATAAAGTTCTTTATACAACTATACTTAAGAATTTTCAAGGTGGTTATAAGTATAAGATGGGACTTAATTTTTACAGGTTAGTTGGAGGAGCTGACTATACCCTTTGTTTAGAAATACTTAACATTGATTATCAACTATGGCATAAAACCCAAATAAGTGTTGACGACAACTCATCACAAGGATTGCAGCTTGGAAATGTTAGTGTAAAAAAACTTCAACACAGATTCACCGATTCAAAAAACCAAACACAATTTATGTATTATCATAGAGTCATAATTAATTTCAAGAAGTTAACAACTGGAAGCAGGTTTTTTATTCACATTTTGGTTAATATTCCAAATAATGGAAATGATCTGGCTGTGTATCCATTACAGTTTTCTGGAGTTTACATGATTGCTTATGGTATTATGAGCAAAGTTAGCAATATCGACCCAGATAAAGTTTATGACTATCATACAGGATTTGATGTCAAACCAACACAAGTAGTTTACAATGTTGACATTAACGCAAATAATAAAAAGATATTAAACATTGCTCTCGATAAAGGACAGGATACTAGTGCTGCAACAGTTGGAATGGTAAAAGAGTTAATTCCTTTTACTAAAGATTATGTTTATAGGCGATTTATGACTTTACAGATGCAAATAATTACGGATTAAGTAGAGGGTCATCTGGTATTGTTATTAATGCTTTAAATTATTACAATCACAATCGTGGTTTACATGGTATTGGAATACCTAATAAAAACATAAAAGATATAAGAAAAGAAGGATTAAATATTAATAATTATACTATTAGTTTACATCCCCCTCCTAACTTTACAAATTTTACCCTATGTATGGTTTTTTATCATTGGAATAATAGAAATTTTTCTTTAAAAAAAAAAGATTCTGTCGATGATCGAATTTTTTTAAGTGTATTCTTTACTAAAGGTGCCGATAATTACTTAACTTTAGTTTCCAATAGAAAAATAGATACTTTTACTTTACCAAATAATTTTAATGGAAAAAAAATTGTTTTATGGTTGACTCAGAGTGTTGATACAATTGTTACAAAAGTTAACATAAGTAACCTCGCCTCAACATTAACTTTACCAAACGCTAATTACTCAAATAATCAAACTTTTGACTTTACAACTGAAGATGGAGTTTTGAGTAAAATTATGTTTTCTCCAAATTTTTACGACTTTGATTCTGAGCAATTTCACAGAGTAATATTACAAGAGAAACTAAATGGTAGTTATATACTCTAAATAAATAAATGAAGGACTTGTTTGAATTTAATCACATTGATAACTCGCTATCAGAATCAGAGATCAAAACTCTCAAAGATTTCTATAAACATTATCACAAAAAATACTGGTGTTTTAAGAAATCTTTTAAACGATACAAAATTCTTGATGAATCACTTACTCTATCCGGAGGAGGATTAGTTGTGATAGGAACTATTGCCGGAGGAATAACACTCAATCCAATAATCCTGGGTGTTATCAATGGTCTTGGAGTGATTGTAAGTAGTATTTCAAAAATGAAGAATTACAAGAAAAAGATTGAAATGTCACAAATAGCATTTACAACTTATGAGAAAGTATTGGTTGAACTGCGATCAGCTTTGAGAGGTGATGAATTCAATAAACAAGAATTCGTGGATCGAATGA
Source organism: Porites divaricata (assembly GCA_038088405.1). NCBI lineage: Eukaryota > Metazoa > Cnidaria > Anthozoa > Scleractinia > Poritidae > Porites > Porites divaricata. The sequence continues at coordinate 2,706,954 of JBBMOI010000021.1, forward strand.
AATTGATAGACGAAATGATAATTGACCAATCGCCTGTTGCAGATAGATTTTCAAAAAGATACAACAAGAAATATTTGTAAAAGATTATTACATAATATAAATAAAAGATTTTATTTTTATTATAAAAATAAAATTAAATAAATATAAATTGTAATAATATTTTTCATCATGGCAAAGTATTTCCATCCTTCATATTCAAATTTCTTCACAACTGATAACGGTGGTGTTTATAACTCAAGAACAGGAAAAGAACTTGGTAATAAACCATCTAAGAATGGATATATTAGAATCTCAATTCGACCTCGAGGTTCAAACCCAATCAGCTTGCTGAAACATGAATTTATTTGGGAAGCCTTTAATAACGAGGAAACAAACAAATTTTTCAGAATCTTGCATGTTGATGGAGATAAGCAAAATAACAGGCCAGATAATTTGAAACGTGTCTTAAACGAATCCTCTAATCCAGAAGGTCAAAACAGAAAAATATTGGCAACTAATCTGTCAACAAATGAAAAAAGATTTTTTAACTCAATATACCAGGCTTCTAAAGCACTTCAGATTAACGCTGGATCTATTAAACTAATCTCGGATGGAAAGAGGAAAACAGCAACGTCCAAATTAAACGGTAATAAGTACACTTTCAAATATTCTAATCCAAACGATTTGAATATTGTAAAAGTAATCAAAGATAAAATAAAAAATAATATTGAAAAAGGTTTATACAAATTATAATTAGAAGAATTTATTTTTAATATAAAAAAAGATTTTAATTAAGATAATTTGTAATATTATTTTTCATCTTTCTTAAATAAAATATGATAAGTAGATAAAGATTATTACAAAATATAATTTATAAAAAGTTTTTTTATATATAAAAAAGATTTTAATTAAGATAATTTGTAATATTATTTTTCATCTTTCTTAAATAAAATATGATAAGTAGATAAAGATTATTACAAAATATAATTTATAAAAAGTTTTTTTATATATAAAAAAGATTTTAATTAAGATAATTTGTAATATTATTTTTCATCTTTTATCCATTCTAAGATAAAAGATGTTAGAATCGATTGTATCATATGTTAACTTTTACTTTCCATCTCATAAAACAAAGTTTTACGATGATAACTTTATTAAATCTTGTTTAGTTTATCAGTACTTATATATAAAATATTTTACACAAAGATTAAACTTTAATCAAATCCTTTACAAACTATCTGACTTCAGACACAGTTGCAGATCAAACTCGACAATACTATCCAATCATTTTATTTTCAATCTCGCTTTTCGAGAATTTAGAAAACATTTCAATCTTGGTCGAGGTTGTGTTTATACTTTCAACTCTCCATTAAAATCTGATTTACTCGGATACGTGACTGGGATAATTTATTGGATTTTTCACAGAGGCATTATTTGAGTGATTTGTAACTTTGCCACCACTTCTCATAATTTTCGAGAGTTTGGTCTCCAATACTAAGTTCAACAAGTTTATGTTTGGGATTTCCAATTTCTTCCAAGATTTTTTTTATTAAAAACACGATACTAATAGTTCTTTTTCGATTGAATTTCTTGTTTAATTCTTCCATGACACAGTTGTCTATTTTCATTAATTTTGAATACAAATCGTATTTCTCATCTTCGGTAAGATTGTATCTTTGTGAAAATTGTTTGACTTTCTTTTCAAAATGATACTTACGCTGATAAATGCTTTTCTTTCTAAAAAGCAGCCGATCCGAATCTTTTTTATCGAAGTAACCTAAAAAATGCTCGTTTTGGCAGCCGCAATTCATGCAAAGTTTGAAACCTGAGACCAAATCAAAATCAGACTCTTGGCAGTTCCAACATTTTGTTTTTCTATCGGTTTCACTAAATTTATCTTCTTTAGGTTTGGTATATTTTTTAATAATTTCTAAGTATTTTTTTATTTCAGCTTCAGAATAAGTCATTTATTATTAATTTAAACAAATAATTTTATAAATAAAAAAATTGATATCGCTTGCCATCTTTCTTGGATTTGGTAGTTTTAATTATTTTTCGGCAATTATAACAAACTGTTTTAACAGAAATTTGGTAATATTCAGCCGTTTGTTTCAAACTATCAAAAAAAGTTTTTTCTTTTGTTTCTAAATTAAAAGAAAAAACTTTTTTACAGTTTGATTTTTGTTGATTTTCTTTTGGAGATAGTAACTGAAGATTAGAAATAGAATTATTTTCTTTGCAATTGTCTATGTGATCAACCTGTTTATCAAGTGGGATCTCTCCCTTAAAACACTCAAAAATAAAACGTGAAACTCTATAATATTTATGAAAATTATTTTCAAATAAATGAAAATAAAAATAACCACTACCACTTAAACATAATTTTAAAATCTTTTTTTTCCTTTCGTTTTAAACTAAGTATTTTTCCGCAACGACTAGCTAAATAATATTTGTATTTTGGATGCCAATAAAATTTAATATCTTTAAATTCAATATATTCTCGATTTGTCATGATTTTATATTTTTAATATAAAATCTTTAATCCATTTTATCTAATAGCTTGCGTATTCACTTTATCTTTGCATAAAATCCTTTTATCATCATCTGCACTCAAAGCTAATTTATTTACTTCCTTACTATAAATATCATGGTTCTCGCTTCGAATGATATTCATCTTTCGCATCTGTTTTTCACCCGTAAACATACATTCTACGTAATCTTCAAATTCAATCTGTTTTTTTTTTATCCCTTTACACTTGCGTGTAGTACTTGAATCTTCAACTTTGAAACTATACAATTTCGCCCTAAGTCCGACAAATTTGGTAATCTGCCGACCAGCCACCTCATCCTTAAATTTCCCAATCACTTTCTTATTAACACCAATTAATATCCCAGACTTGTGATTTGGAGGAAATTCCGAAGTGTCAAACCTGGTTTTGATATCATCTTTTATGTCTTTATAAAAATCATCCGTTTTTATTTCATACATTAATGAGTCCGTATCAGTAAACAGCAACTTAACACGTTTGTAAGAATATTTATTTTGTATATATTCATAGTGAAAGTTAAACATTAACAACTTTGACAAATCCAAAATAGCCTGGCCGACATATACAGGTTTGTTAAAATATATTTCAGTCTTTTTTAAATGAATCGCTAATAATTTTTTATCAAATATAGTCGCCCGTTCAAAGTTTGGACGGCATGTTAATTTTGCAGCTTTTGCGCGATTATCAACCAGAAACACATTCTGCCTCTTTCGAATGTTTTCAATCGTCTTTCCAAACACAGAATTATTCATCAACTTAAAAAAATCTTTTTCAAAACTGTTTGTCGCTATTTTGCGAAGTTCAGTGTGTTTTCTGATATAGGGTTCTATCCAAGAACTCTGATTAAAAGAAATTCCTCGATAAACAGCTTTGATTCTCAAACCCAGTTCAAGACACTGCCTCAGATTTCGATAATGAATGACATATTTTTTACGCAATTTAAAATGTGAAATGAGTTTTTCCACTCCCCCCACTTTAATCTTCTCCGGAGCAAGAGGATAATCATTGTGTGATTTCCAAAGTTCTTTGGGATATTCCAAGTCTACCTCAAATATATATCCTCTCTTTCCCATATTATTCATGCTGCTACTTGCTTTTTCAAGAATATCCATCACCTTTTCTTTTGTAATATTACTCATCCATCGGAACCCACCCGTTGGAAGTGATTGAGACATCGCCCAACCATAGAGATTATTAGCATCAAGATATTGAATGAATTTAGAAGGTTTGTTTGGATCGTAATTTTTCATGTATTTGTTATTTGCTTCTGAATATCTTTTTGCTATATGCGTCATCCCACCTCTGATTCCTCTTTCAAACATCATCAACATATCATAATCATGAAGCAATTCAAGTTTTTGGCCCGTTTCTTTCAAACAGGCATCCCAAGCCAAACCAGGAGATGTATAATATTGCGCCGGATCCAGTTTGTAATGCTTCAGGCATGTTTTACGAAAGTTTTCAAAAACATCCGCCAACAAAAGAACGTCTGTTTTAAGATAGAGATCGTGATAATCTCTGATTGTTTGGCATTTGAATGTATTCCATACATTTTGAGCATGTTGGTAATCTTCATCTGAAATGTCTTCGTCATTCAATTTTGAATAGAAATGCTCTTTGGCTGGAAGTTGTGTTTCAGTCAGCTTTTCAAGAGAACCAATATAGTCATAGGGATAAACTCCCTTTCGAGTAAAAAGTTCAACATTATCTTTCATTATTTCTTTTGTATTGAAAAAATCATCCGGTTGCAAGTTTCCAACAAGATTCGCAAGACTGGTTTGAAGAAACTTGAATGAATCAATGAATCTGATTTCAAAATTCAAAGATACCATCTCTCCAGTTCGCTTGGATCTGTATTCATCAACTTTGATCTTTTTGGAAAAAGATATATACTTCTCTTCAGTCGATGGAATACAATTCAACTCACCCTTCAAACCTGAAAGTTTTTTTATAAACAAATGCGCGTCATATCCTTGAAGATTGTGAAATACTACCGGCAATATCAATGGTTTTCTGCATTGAAGATTGCAGCTGTTATGTGCAGCTCCTCGATATTGACCGGTGAAATGACAATGATCCCGAACTCTATCATCTTTTAATTCTTCGTTGCAAATATGACAGATCCTGGCTTCTTTGAAAGATTTTTGTTCTTCTTCCGTTAATCTCAAAGGTTTTGGATACCGATAAAAATCATCGTAAAGTTTTTGAGTCACTTTGCCAAGTTTTGAAACAAATATTTCTGCGACATTATCACTTTCTTTCTGTTTTGTAAAACAGATTGGTTTAAAAATATTTGGTACTATTCCTTTTATGTAAAAACAAAACCCCGACGGTTCGTGTTTCTGGTAACCAAGTGTATATGAACCTGCTGGATTGGGTTTGCACGTTTCTATAGATTTGGTAAAACATTCAAAATCAGCGTAAACTACAAAAGGTATTGGAAGCTTTTTAAAATAATTTTTAAATCCTAACTTCGAATTTTTCGCTGGCATTTTTACAACAACTGATTCATTGGATGAACAATATTCAATATGACGCTGAAATAATTCTTCCTTTGAAAAATGGGTAAAGCATCTTTTGCAAATGTGTATTCGACCATTCGTTCTCGATGTTATTTGAGATCGAAATAATCTTGAAAAACTTTTGATAAGAGAATAATGATATTTGCCATCTTCCTCAAAGAGAAACAAATCGATTGTTTTCTGAGGATCTCTCTGTGCCATTCTGAGAGGATAAAACTTATTTCTCTCATTGACTGAAAACACATTTATCCCTGGGAGATCTGGATTGAGTTTTTCGAATTTTGAAATGTCTTTTAATTTGACTGGAAAAGCAATTCCTTTTGTATTCAAACTATTTTCTTTTTGCTTCAAATCTGTCAATCGAAAATCATTTTTGTCTCTTGGATGAAGGTATCTCAATACACACCATAAAAAGCATTTCTCATCTTTATTTCGAATGCTTACTATCGCTTTCTTTCGCATTATCCAATCTGGAAGGGGAATATAAGACGATCCTCTCATAGGATTGTAATCAGCAGTGTGTATCTCGAGATGAAGTATTTCCCTGAAGTACCAGCCACTTCCATTCTTCTGATAAATTGCAATCTTTTCAATTATTGAGCGAATAACCCTGGTCAGTATTTCTTTTACATCAGTTGATTCAAGATTGATATGTGTTTCAGAGTTAAAATATGCTTTATCTTGAATGGAAAGACTTGACTTTCCATCGCTTGACTTTCCCATTTGTTCCATCATGCAAACAAGAACAAATCTGACTTTAATATTTCGATGATTTCTGAGAAACTCTTTAAGATAAGCAGCCTTGGATTTGAAAAACTCGAATGGAGTAATATCAGTTTCGCCTTTTACTACGTATTTATTAGCAAATCCTTCCAAAGATGATTTCTCTTTTTCTATACCTTGGTCATATTCCTTGAGTGCTCTCTCAAGTGCTCGTCGCAGATAAGATGGAGTATCTGGAGGTATTGTTTTATTCTTGATACACTCCTGGAAATACTCTTCAAATGTTTTGGGTTTTGGTTTTGGTTTTGGTTTTGGTTTTGATTTTGGTTTTGGTTTTGGTTTGATTTTATCTCTTACTTTTTGTAGTTTATTTATATCATCTATCAACTTTTGTTTATAATCAGCTTTGATTTCTTTTTTTATATCTTTTTTTATTTGTTTTAATTCGGCAATAGAAAGATTAGTTAGATCAGAGGCCATCTTTATTTATTAGTTTTTTTATTTTTAAATTTCATTATTTTTCTGCCTCAAAACTCTACTTCCCCGACCAGAGCAGATTAACACTCCAAAAATTAGCCGATTCAGGATTTTCATAAGTCAACTCACCTTTCTTATTCTTTATCTTCTTTGCCCGAGAAAGATATTTTTCTTTTCGCTCGTTATCTTTGTGAATTAAAAAGTCTGGATATTGAGACGAGCCAAAATGCAAATTCTTTCCACTTGGCAGCTTGACAACGTACTTGTTATTTTTCCGCTTTGAATAATCAAGAGATTCAGCGCCGAGTTTTTTAGCCTTTTTGCTTAATTTCTGAAAATCTTTTCCTTTTACAACATATTTATCATCATCGGATGATGATTCCTCTTCCTCAGGAACATAATCAGGATCTTTATCATGTTTATAGCCATCTTCAACAACGAAATCTTGGTCCTCAGGGCTTTGATATTCCATTTTAGTATTTGTTTAGATTATTTTAAAGGGAAATCCCCCACTACTTATCTAATATTATTTTTAGTCATATGAGTGACAGTCATATTTTCTTTTTCAACCAATCAAAAACTACAGATTTTCTCTTCAGAATTGTGAAATTTTTTCAATAAAAAACATTTCATTTGTGAAATTGTTTTGTGAAAAGTAATTAATTTGTGAAGTTTGTAGGAATAAGAGAATTCGATATTTGATAAAGGTTCTTACAATATAAATAAATCAAAATTATTTTTATATTTAAAATTAATCCTTTCTAATTATATTTTGTAATAATCTTTTTCGCGATTGAATTCTTCCTGAGTAGTTATAGGAGGATGCCTTACCATTGAAATTCGCCACCGATTATTTCTGTCATTTCCGCGAGCCCGCAGGGCGAGCCATTAATGTCATAAAGTGTCAAATAAACACAAAAATGACAGAGTTAATGGGAAATTTTAAATATTTCAAAAATTCTTTTAGTATCAAAATATGACAGAGTTAAACTTGAAATAAAAAGTGGGTGCATGACGGGCTAAAATTTCCCATTAAGTTTGTCATTTTTTGTACTGATGAAATTAGTATGAAGTTAATCAGGGAAATGACAGAAATAATCGGTGGCGAATTTGAATGGTAAGGCATCCTCCTATAACTACTACTGTGGACAGACTATTCACGTCTAGACATCAAGCATCTTTTAAGATGGGACTTATCGCCTCTCCCTGTTCATGGAGTTGATTCAAGGCGTTGACGTTAATTTCGTGATGCAATGCATGTTGCCAGGACATGTTTCAAAAGGGCCTTTCCACAGGTACGAAGTCCGCCGTCACCTTGTCAATCGTGCGAGAAATGATGTACTTCAGAAAAACAAAGAGAAGTTATTTTCGATTTGCCCCGCCCCCTACCCCCGAAAGTCCCCGACAGGACCGCTTCAAAGTACTCCCATCCCCGGGCCCAAATGGCTGGACTTGTTCCTGTGGTTGCGCGGGGCATAGTAACAGGTCTACCTAATTGCACCGTGCATCAATGACAGTTTAGCTCAATCAGAAGCCCCTTTTCCCTGGCTAGTTTAAGGTGTGTGCACCTCCTTCAGGCTGTTGTTTTCGGTTCTTACTGAAATTTTTGATCTTGAGGAAATTCACAACGACAGGAGCAGGTTATGAGCTTTTTGCCTAGCCCTAATCCTACATCTGTTAGGCAAGAATTCGATAATCCTTCCATAATCATCCATTCTTTCACCGCGTGAATTGGGTATTTTTAGCTTATTTCGAGGAAATACTTTTTGCTTCAAATCCAGGTTGGGCTTTTTAACACATTTTTTAAGCCAAATGGTTTTTGCGCGAATCTGCTTACCCGAACTTTTCGTATAAAAAACGACAAATACCCGAAAAAAGCTCGTGTTGTTGGTGGTGGTGGCATATTTCCGATAAATTCAGTTCAATGTTTCGTTGAAGAAGAGATCAGATCCGTGCTGCGCGCCTCTCGAAGCAAGCGTTCCGTCGAAATGCGAGCCCAAACACAGATGGTAAGCGGCAATCTGTGAAAAGTAACGTAATCTCCGTTGTTTGAGAGCAGCCGAAGATGCTCTTGCCGATGCTGTCCTTGATGTTTTTTATTTCCAGTATCTAGGAAATCCGTGCTAAGGTAGGAAACATACACTCGTAGGCATTGTTCTGTCCGCTAAAGTCTAATTCCTGGACGCAGAAACGTTGTGCTTTATGAAGTTTATTATTGTACTTTGCCCTTTGGCAACCTTACGTGACTCGTGCGTTTGGTAGCAGAAGATGGCTAAACTCTGCTTTTCTGGTTGGAAAACGGCTATAAATTTTATCAGATCGCTCGATAAACACGTGTTGGTTTCTGATAGCTGATAACGTTAAATCACTGTCGCTCAAACTGATTTCTTATTGCATTTTTCTGAGTTTTTAGCATCGGCCCGCCGAGTCTGGAAAGCTCAAATTTCAGAAAAGTACTACTTATATTTTTTGGCCTGAAAAATTTTCTTTTAAGTTGCCCATAGTTTTGAAAACAGGTTTTCAAAGAAGAGATAACGCTCTTTAACGTGGTATAAGACTCGTTACTGAAATCGAGGTACCAGTCGACGATTTTGAGCTTTGAATTTTGCCATTTTTTCATTGAACGAAAACTTTCAAAATATTGAAAATAATGAAAAATCTCCAAAATATTACACTTTCATTTAAACTGAGTAAATCACCACTTAAAATGTGTGCAATTATGTACTCTTCTGAACAAGTTATTTTTTGTCCCCATTACAGTGGACTTGAATTTTAAAACGAATTTTTTGGGACACATGGTCTCGGGCCTGGAAAACCTGGTCCGAGAACCGCGAAACCAATAACCCCCCCGTACGTGGAAAATAATTATCGGATCGAAGTAAAAATTACATTTATGTTAATAGCTTACCTAGTGCTACTTTGTGAATTTTTTTGAGAATTTTCGATTTTTTACTTTTGTAGACCTTCGGTCGATATTTACTGACATCCGCTCTTAAGTCTTACTTAACGGCCTAATGTAAGGACAACCAATGTGATGGTTTTTCTGTGGAATCAGAACAGTCAGCCCAAAGGGCTTTTTTTTCGAGTTTCTTTCCAGTTTAGATCAAGGCACAGCGCTTCACGTTAACTTTCTTATAGTTCGTTGTGTTTCGCCTCCGCGCTAATTATTCTTTGAAAGGTCAATGTTGAAAAACTGTTTAAATGAAAATAGCCTGCAATTAGTTTCAATTGCTGAATAACTCTGTTGGCTTGGCTTTTCTACGATTAAAATTTAGCGAAAGCAAAGCAACCAAAACAAAGGACAATAAAATGTTACAAGCCTTTGGTGGAGCTTAAACACGTTAATGCAAATTCATTGTAAATTACTAAAACAACGTCAAAACGAAGATTTGAAAGCTAAGATGTGAAACTCGAGGCATATAAAAAAGGTTTGGAAAATTTCTCTTACAGTTTCAAATACAGAATCGAACATTCCAATCACATTGTCACCCGGAAAGTTTCGCTCGTGGAAACCGAAATCCTGGGCTTTGGAATCCGGAATATAGCTCAAGGAATCCGGAATCCCACTAACGATTGGAATCCAGAATCCAAGTTCTACTGAAAAATACTGGAATCCGGCATCTGGAATCCGGAATCCTGGGCTTTGGAATCCGGAATCCAGTATCTGGAATCCGGAATCCTGGGCTTTGGAATCGGGAATACAGCTCAAGGAATGCGGAATCCCACAAACGATTGGAATCCAGAATCCAAGTTCTACTGAAAAATACTGGAATCCAGTACCTGGAATCCGGAATACAGCTCAATGAATCCGGAAGCCCACTAACGATTGGAATCCAGAATCCAAGTTCTACTTTCAAAGAATCCCGAATCCAGTACCAAGAATCCGGAATCCGTGGCGTGACATCCAGAATCCAAAGACTGCATTGGATTCCCTTACCTGGGCCCGCCGAACAGTGGATCAATGTCTATATGGATATGATTACAGAATTCACTAGAGGCACTTGCTCCAGCAGTTTGTGAAAGACGTTCATTGAAAATAATAATTATCTGTAGTATATTTTCTCTTAATTAGACCGTAAACCCTTTAAATCCCATGAAATGGTGACCAACATCAATTTTCTTCTAACAACATCAATACATAATCATCGTTATTAAAAACTGAATCATTTGATAATGCAATTCTAGCATTTTGATTGGCTTAGCCATTATGTTATATGAGCCATTTTTCCATGTTCTCCATATATGGTCAGTGTACGCGTCAGTTTAAAATTGGAAGCTAGCTGAGGTTTTTTTTCGCGAAGGATAGAATGGCGCCCAAAGCAAATCGTTTTAATTCATTTCTTAGAATACTCGAAAATGCAATTTCATCGGGAAAAAAAACAAACAAACAAAAAAAAAGCCACAAGAGCTTGTTTGAAAGTTTATTGAAAAGAACATGAAAATCTTGATGGAACTAAAGTACCTTGACCAGCTACGAACGAAGACAAGTGTTGTTCCTTCATGATTGCGAAGCCACTCGCCGAGTCTCTCGTCGATAGATAACTGCGGCTTGTTTATCCGACATGAAGAATATAAATCACAAGCAACCAGCCACAATTACAGGCTATGCAGCCATTCACTACAGCAATCGAGGCGTCAGTATAGCCTCTTTTCTCGTTCAGCAAAACCAGCTGGTGGCTTCAAACAACTTCATAACAAGCGACCGAGGTAATAGTTTTTCTCCGTTTTTCTTACTTTTGTAACTGCACCGAAAATCCAAGTTCACCGTAATTTCGACGGCTGTCACTTAAAAATTCTTTTTCATCACATTATCTGCCAGGTTTTTTTAGCTGTCCTGTTGTGTAAAATCCTAGAATCCCGATGAGTTTTTAAAACTGTTCATCGCCACAATGTTTTGATTTTTCATTCATCCAGTCCAGGCGAGTCCGTTCGCGCGTTGACAGTTTTGATAGACGTGTGACATGTGAATAGCGAAAGTCCGCAGTCTTTTCCGGTTTGTTCAACGACATTTTGTGGGCGTTTTTAATAAAACGATTATTCCACTCACACTTGTTGAATATGAGATGATTATAGCCAACTCGACGCTACGTGCCTCGTTGGCTATCTACCGTCTCATATCCAACGCGCCCTCTGATTTCTTGCGTAACTTCATTTAATTTTTTTAGTTCTTTGTCAGTTCCTATGCTGTTTGACAATGGCATGGTTGGCGAGAAAAAAAAAACAACAACAACAACAACCGACTATACTGTCGATAAATAAACACTCGATAAATTTAAATCCATTGACAACTGTAATTAATTTTTACAATTCAGAGTTTGTTCAGCTTTAATAACACATTCTTTAATCTTTACAAGATAGCGTAGTTTGCAGCACTTAACAAGTTTTTAACTGAATCAATCTCGCCTTCCAGCCATCGTTACCTTTGTCCAGTGTAACGGAAAACTAGTTTCTTGATTCAACACTTCTAACTAGAGCTTCTAACTAGAAGGCGACTAATTACGTTTAATGGGGTGCCTGAGGTTTGTTCACTTCTTCAACAATAATCCTGCTAACCTGAACTTTTTTAGGGAAAGGGAGCTGGTTATCGCTACCTTTATCACAATCGCGAACGTGAAACTCAACTTTAACTTTGCCATTGGCGATACTACCACAGTAACCCTCTATGTTAGCAGGTCGAATGCTCAGTTCCTTTGGAGTATGATCCAAGGCACCATCAACTGCAGCTGGGTCTTTGCACTCCTCACCATTGAAAGTAAAGAAAAATCTTTTGCAGCAATGGGTGCAGCCAACATTCCCTACGTACACCACCCGAAGGAAGGAATCCTTTTTTTCTTTCACAAAGTCGCAGACCTAATGGCATTATGGAAATTAAGCAGGAATCAGTCCTTACATTCTGTCACTATTTCTATCTAAAGGAAAAACGAGTAATTTTGCTAAAAGTGGTCTTTCAGGAGGATCTTCAGTACTAAGTTACTGTATAATTTCAAAAACATTTTATTTTTGGACCGAGATGAGCAAAATTTCATGACAGGCAGTTCACTCATTGAAATGCAGGCCCACAAATGTGAGTCTGTTCACAGAGCCACTGTTTTCTATGGCGTTCCGTTGCGGACAAAATTATACCGATAGTAAAAACACGTTGAAAACATAATACTCAGGTCGAAACTTGTAAAATACATCGAATGCGATAAAAAATATGAGTCGAGATTTGCAAAATATATGTTTACGAACGAAAAAAAAAAAAAAAAACACGAGTCGCAATTTTGAAATTTGAGTCGAAAAAAACAAACATTCGAGTCGAGTTGAAAAAAAAAAATAGTCGAGTCGAGAAAGAGAGAACGCTGACCAGTTGTGTTGTCAATCGATGTCTTCACTCCACCGACACGAGTCTTTGTTCCAAAGTAGTGGTTTGTTGGCTACCAAATATTGCAGATTTTTTCTTCTCCTTTGGTAGACTTATCGAGGACTTGGAAGGGCAGCTTAGTTCAGCTTCATATGACAGTTCAGAATTGTTATTTCGGCAAAGTGACGAGTACAAAAGGACACTTGCAACTCTGTCGTCAAGATAAATCGGGCTGGAACCCACCGGTTCAACCATTAGAAGCCCTCGAGAGAGGTTACAACTGGCAGAGACACAAATAACAAAGTCAAAACCTGTCACGCAAGGACCTACAAGCATTAAAACAATTACAGCAAAACACTGGCGCGCGGCATCGACATCAAGCGGTCAAGGAAGTCACTACAGTAGACACGGGTGAACTTCCCTATTTCTAAACAACCGTAAGTCTCACAGTATCTTGACGACAGAGTTGCAAGTGTCCTTTTGTACTCGTCACGTCGCCAAGATAAGAATTCTGAACTGTCATATAAAGCTGAACTAAGCTGCCTTTCCAAGTCCTCGATAAGTCTACCAAGGGAAAAGAAAAAATCTGCAATATTTGAGTGAAGACATCGATTGACAACACAACTGGTCAGCGTTCTCTCTTTCTCGACTCGACTATTTTTTTTTTCAACTCGACTGGAATTTTTTTTCCGACTCAAATTTCAAAATTTCGACTCGTGTTTTTTTTTCGTTCGTAAACATATATTTTCCAAATATCGACTCATATTTTTTACTGTATTCGGTGTATTTTACAAGTTTCGACTTAAGTATTATGTTTTCAACATGTTTTTACTATCGGTATAATTTTGTCCGCAACGGAACGCCATAGTTTTCTCATAAGTGTTTGTTAAGTGCGCGTAAGGGCCAGACTGCGTATGAGCAAAGTTTTTTCTGCAGCAAGACATGTTTTTTTCCCTTGTTACGCGTGAACAGACCATTGTCCGTAGGTAGACTCCTGCAGCAATTTAGTATCTCTAGATCAATCAAAACTTCGGGAAAAAACCTGATTTGAATGATCATTGGAAATTAGCGAATGATTGCCAGTTAAGTCTCACACGAAGATTCGATTCTAACCATTGAAATTAGGACAAAGGAGCATCGTACTTTAGAAGAATTTATTTTTTATCAATATAATATATATAGGATTAACCCTTTTGTGACGGCTGCCGAGTAGCGAAAAACCGCATTTTTCACCAATTCTTCTTCCGTTGACTAGTTTTCAGCTAATTAGCGTAAAATGGCTAAAAATGAGTTTTGCAAGAAAGAGGGCATATTTTCGACTAATTTCACGTAATTAAACAGCTTTTTGTTTTTCACACATGCGTAAAAGCCAAAATTTGGATTTTTTTTGCGAATCTATTTCGATCTTTCTCTCCTGCTCTCTTATTTTCCTTTGCCTTTCTTCTCTATTAGCGGTTTTGTTGCCTTCTTTATCGTCTTTCTTTTGTATAGAATTGTAGCTGGCTAACTTTTTAAGAAAGAGAAAAATTCAATTTTCAAAGATTAGTATGTAAACAGCGAGATTGGCTGTGGATTTTCCCCAAAATGTTGCCTCTTTTTGTGTGTGACTCTGTCAGGATTGGTCAGAATATCCAAAACGAGGTATTGCTGGAAAGATCTATCTTTGTTGACGTTGTGGCGTACCAATTTATTAACTTAAACTGAAAGCTAAATGGGTCCAGGGAGGAAGAGATGCATCGTTCCACAGGGAACGGAAAAGAACAAAGTAGTCATCGAAGGGTTAAACTGACTCTCAGAACAAAATTCGTTCAGTGACACTCATGAGCAGCCTACAGACGCCCCATAGTATTAAGTTCTTTTAGCTTTAAAAATTTCTAACTATCGTCCTGTTTATTACCCCAAAGGCAGGAAAACTAGCTGATGTTTGCGTATTCCAGCCACCCTCTACACGAGACAGATCCTTATCAAGTGAATAAGATAAATTCTTTATTATAGTATGGGGCTTTCCCGGGATAATGAAACATGCAAATAATTGAAATGGAACACAACACAGTTAAGAATCCCAGCTAGTACAAGGCGATCGAACCAGCTGGATATTTCACTAGCGTGGCCGAGGATTCGAACTCTGACCACCGTGAACAAATCCAGCTAGCGGTCAGAGCTGGACTTGAACTTAAGGTGGCTCGACTGGATTTTTTAGGGGGGATACCTCCCAAGTTTGAGCATTAAACTACGTCGCCATGAGTAAAGATATGGAAAAAAGATTACCACAACTGTAATATATAAAGATGAAAATTTCTTATGGTCTGGGTTTTATTGCAATCAGAGTCGCCATGGCAACTTATCGACGCCATTACGTTTTTAATTTATCTTTGTGTTTCTCTGTACCAGGAGTTTTTTTTAAAAAAAATCGCTTAAGGGAGTTTGCCATAATTCCCTCAATTATGGCAAAGTTTGAAAAAATTCTATGTGAGCGTTATCGAAATATTTTGAAACGAAGTTTTAAGCATCATAAAAACAGTGAAATAGCATGCTATCCACACAATTAGCTAATTTTTAAAGAAAATGATAAGCTTTGGAAACGCGGCTTCATCTCATAGTGGTTTGATTCCATTGAAAACCTCCAACAAAAAAAAAAAGGGGGAGTTGCTCTGGGCGATTGTGAGTAAGACGAATTTTATAAACTTGCATGCAGCTGCTTTTGTTACAGTTTTTGCACGTAATTTGGTCCATGCCTAATATATAGATTTAGCCAGGGCTAAAAGCGAAGCTCCATTGATACATTTATAATTTAAAACAACAACTTGTAATCCACAAATCAGTTAAATTAAGGGCACATTCGTGTGACTTTTGAGGGACAGGCTGAGTGATTTTAGAGTGAAACAAATCTTGCATCGAGTTGATAGCCTTATATGTACACCCAAAAAATAGCACTGGCAATCATCTTCGGTCACATTTTAGAGCAATAATGGCTCTTGATCACGGTAGATTAGGCGTGGAAAACAAATTCTTGGAAAACAAATCAAGCCGAATTTTTACGCTCGACAAGTTTACTTTAGAAAATCTTGCCAACAAATCTGGGTGCGTGCAAATCAACCTTTTATACTTTTTATACATCACATCTGAGGTGAAAGAGTACTATGAGGTGCTCTTTTTATCATACAGACCGCCTGACCTCAGACAATTAGCAGTCAGTTTCACAATTTTTCAAGACTAATTCCATTCATTCAATATTCAGGACCATCGAAGCACGCGTGGGCTTTTAGCGAAACCGTTCAAAAAAATTCCAAAATCACCTACCAAGTTTGCAAAGAAATTTTAACAGAGTTACGCTTCAGCATAATAAAGAATTTATTGTGTTTATTTTTTATTGATAGTTTTATGACCGTCAAGGCGATGTGTAATACGCGCGGTACGTTGACTACTCCTGCAAGCGATGTTTATGAACGACTGTAAACAAATAACGGCAAAGAGCGACAAAGCGATGAAAATTGCAAAAGACAACTAACAATAAATAAAAGATCAGAAATATAATTCGGTAGAGCATTTACAGAGACAACAAGTTTCATTCACGAAAACAAGTATTTAAGTGTCTATAAGAATTCTAGAGTCTTTAAGCTTAAAAATTAAGTTTAATTTTAAGCCGCCGGCTTCCCGGTGTTTGCTGTTTTCCTCGATGAACTCGCGACAAGTAAATCGCTCAAAGTTTTCTTTCTACAGCCAAAATAATATCTAAATATTCTTCGGAACGGTTTTTCTTGTTAAGTGCGGTGAAATATCGACTAAAGGCTTTTCAAAGTTCTGTAAGCTTATGTCAAACCTCATACTAGGTCAGATCAGTGTCTCAAATCTAAATACAAACGTGCATAAACTAGCCTCATAAACTGCGCTGGACTTCATGAAAACAGATATAAATACAATGATAACTCAGGCTTACCATATTTCGAGATACAGCTCCTGAAAGCTATCAAGTAAGGCCTGAATCGCTTACGCATCCAGCAAGGAGAAAAACAAAAACGATGCCATCCGAAATCGGATTTCCGACTTTGACAAGCAGCGCATTTCTCAACCAAAAATTCAATAAAGAAACCAGCCATGAATAACGTTAACAGAAGACTCTTGGTAGCAGCTGTATTTCATTTTGTGCATCCAGTGAAAAAAGACAGTTATTAAAAACATCACAAGTTGACACAAAACTCTGTCAGCTTCCCTCAGCTGTTGAAGCAAACAAGTTTCAAGATGTTGTATGAATTTTCCGCATGAAGTCACCTGTCAAATTTTGACCAATCAGGGCATAAAAATTGGACGTGGAGCGTGACCAAAGCGTGACTATCCTGAGAAAAGTGAAAACCATATGTTTTCCCTTCTTGCATTTTTAAATAAGTGGCTGAATTTTTGCTTCCGAGGTCAGTTTGAAATCAAAATGTTAATAGTGCTGGGCCATAATGACATAAACACAACATATTTCATATGAATTTTTAAAAAACAATTGAGCCTGCGATCATCTGAAAACTAGTAACTCGTCAGCGGATAACTTCAAAAAATACTCGCCCTGGATGGGTCGACACCTGAGCCCGCGATACGGCCAGGTGATACTGGTCAGCGGATACCTTGTCTTGACAGCTGTCAATTGATCACAACATTGATAGTTTTCTCCTAGGCTCCCTGGGCTCCCAAACTAGCTAGAAAGTGTGAGATTAAACATTGGTTTCCCTGTGGTGCGGACGGACGGTCGGTCGGTCGGTCACGTGATTACCAAATTTTCTGGAATGGGTAGATTACCTTAGCTATGGGGCTTCGCCCACGCACGCGCTTCGCGCGCGCGAGGAACTCCGCTACAAATTTCGCATTTTTCATAAAACCGCTCGGTAAATTTTTGTTTTAAATTTGAAAACCCCGAGATCAATCGTCAATAAATATATCCTGCAAGTTTCAAGAAAATTGCCCATTTTAATTGATCTCGGGATTTCAAATTTATAAAAAAATTATCGAGCGGTTTTTTCAAAAATGCGAAATTTGTAGGCATGGACCAAATTACGTGCAAAAACTGTAACAAAAGCAGCTGAATGCAAGTTAATAAAATTCGTCTTACTCGCGATCGGCCAGAACAATTCCCCTCTTTTCTTGTAGGAGGTTTTCAATGGAATCAAACCACTATGACATGAAGCCGCGTTTCCAAAGCTTATCATTTTCTTTAAAAAATAGCTAATTGTGTGGATAGCATGCTATTTCATTGTTTTTATGATGCTTAAAACTTCGTTTTAAAATATTTCGGAAACGCTCTCATAGAATTTGTTAAAAGTTTGCCATAATTGAGGCAATTATGGCACGTACAAACTCCCTGAAGCGATTTCTCAAATAAACTCCTGGTACAGAGAAACAGAAAGATAAATAAAAAACGTAATGGCGTCGTTACGTTGCCATGGCGACTCCGATTGCGATAAAACCCAAATCATAAGAAATTTTCATCTTTATATAATACAGATGTGGTAACCTTTTTTCCCTATCTTTACTCATGGTGACGCAGTTAAAGCTCAAACTTGGGAGGTATCTCCCCAAAAAATCCAGTCGAGCCACCTTAAGCCCTCCTGATTACAAGACCAGCACTCTACCCATCAGTCACCCTTCCTCTAAAATACTGCTTCTTGCAAACAAGGTTACTGTTGCTCTTACTTTAATTGTTCCAACGTCTGTTTTAACGCACTGCTTCCATCGTCGTTTATTTCCTGAAGATCCAGGTGTGCCAGGAAGGCCCGGTGGACCAGGGAAACCACGAGGACCGGGATGTCCTTTATGTCCTGGTGGTCCACGGTGGCCAGGGGGACCACGATGACAAAACCACCGTTTCTGTGTAAATGTAATGTTAAATATGATGAGAAATTTTGAGATATTTCTAAAAGATTTTAATTATGTTAATTCATTATTCATTGAAAATTCATTCACTGTCTCTGAGTGGCTTTAATTTAAATTTGACTTTTAATTGGTGCAACGGACAGGTCACGTTTTATCAGAAAAAAAAAATGCCTAATCATGTTACCGTTTCTGATGAAAGTTAAAAGTGCTAAAAAATCGATCAGTAACCATCACTTTTTAAGACTGCAAAATGAAATTTCCAATCGTCCC
Source organism: Porites divaricata (assembly GCA_038088405.1). Classification (NCBI taxonomy): domain Eukaryota; kingdom Metazoa; phylum Cnidaria; class Anthozoa; order Scleractinia; family Poritidae; genus Porites; species Porites divaricata. Next base: position 2,725,670 of record JBBMOI010000021.1, read on the forward strand.
CGATAACTCCAGCCTTTTCTAACTTGAAATGTTTTTGGTTTTCCTTCAGAGTTCGAGTTACAGGGGTTCGTCTGTATAACAACGGCTGGCAACAATGTAAGTCAGATGACGAAGGATTGGCTGGAGGATTGCTGTAGTGTTGACCACTGACCAGTGTTAGTTTTATTGCTTTTACAAAACGAAGAGCTAATGAGATGATACGCGAGTGGAGGTACAAGAACCAGAATTCGAGTTATCGGGGTGAATTTCAGTGATCAAGAGAAAGAACATTTAGTTCGAGTTAGCGGGGAATTCGAGTTAACCGAGTAAAAATGGCTGAAAAATGGGGTGTAATCCAAAGGAAATTGGACTTGCTTCGAGTTAGCGGAGAACGAGTTAACCGAGTAGTCCAAGTTGTCGGGGTTCTATTGTACTATATGGTGACATAAAAGCATTTGATTTATTACAGAGCCGTGATATTTAATTTCTGATTGACAGTAACCGGCAGTATAATGAGTGAAAAATTAAGACTAATTGAGGCGTTATTGTTCAAAGTTAAAAATTGACTTTTTTTCGTCATTTCCGGGGCCATCACAGGATTTAAAGTCTTGTTTGGAATATAAACCTGTAGCATTCCCCGCGCTTCCATGTTAATTACATTTTTAAAAATTGAAGTGAACGTCGTGTAAACTTTGATAAAAGCTCGTCACACTTGATTTTGCCCTTTGTTGGTACCTTCATGCATTTAACGTCAGATGCATTTAAGAAGTTAAGTGACTGCCTACTTTTCTAATACCTTTTTTTTGCTTGCAATGTTACTTACTATCAAGGATCTTACTTCTATCCAACGCTTTTACTAACGCCTTTTAAGCGACCGTCTACTTAAGAGAGGAAAAAAATTAATAATATTTTATATTTTTACCTCGGCTCTGTCCGCGTTACCTACGCTAATGATGGCCAAAAGTAGCAGTGGAAGGAGTATCAAAGACTGGTCCATGTTGCTTTCGTACCAATAAGGTCAGTGTCAAACCTCAAGATCTGAACAAAAGAAAGTCGTACTAGAATAAGCAATACGGGACCGGCCCTTGTAAAAAAGTCCGGTAAAAAAGAGGATGTGGGAAGCGAATTCCAAGGACCTAACGCCCAGTTTAATTTTTGACCCCTTTAGGGTCCTCTTGTGAAAGGACGACCTTTTTTTAAGTTTAGGTAATTCATGCCAAATCATTAGTCAAATACAGGTTCCTAATAGGGCCAATATTTGCCCGAAAAAGCTGCTCCCAAGGATTTTTAGCTTGCAGGAATTCAGTGTTACAAAATGCGAAAGACGGTGGTCGCACATCGAGGTTCGACTGTGTAATAAGAGAGGTAAAAGATATTTAAAAGATATTTAAAAGATATTTAAAAGATATTGAGTTAAAAAATCTTTTTTCATTTGTTGACAGATTAGTTGCCAATATTTTTCTGTTTTGACCTTCTGGATTAGAGGATTCGTTTAAGACACGTTTCAAATTATCTGGCCTGTTATTTTGCTTATCTCCATCAACATGCAAGATTCTGAAAAATTTGTTTGTTTCCTCGTTATTAAAGGCTTCCCAAATAAATTCATGTTTCAGCAAGCTGATTGGGTTTGAACCTCGAGGTCGAATTGAGATTCTAATATATCCATTCTTAGATGGTTTATTACCAAGTTCTTTTCCTGTTCTTGAGTTATAAACACCACCGTTATCAGTTGTGAAGAAATTTGAATATGAAGGATGGAAATACTTTGCCATGATGAAAAATATTATTACAATTTATATTTATTTAATTTTATTTTTATAATAAAAATAAAATCTTTTATTTATATTATGTAATAATCTTTTACAAATATTTCTTGTTGTATCTTTTTGAAAATCTATCTGCAACAGGCGATTGGTCAATTATCATTTCGTCTATCAATTTCATTCGATCCACGAATTCTTGTTTATTGAATTCATCACCTCTCAAAGCTGATCGCAGTTCAACCAATACTTTCTCATAAGTTGTAAATGCTATTTGTGACATTTCAATCTTTTTCTTGTAATTCTTCATTTTTGAAATACTACTTACAATCACTCCAAGACCATTGATAACACCCAGGATTATTGGATTGAGTGTTATTCCTCCGGCAATAGTTCCTATCACAACTAATCCTCCTCCGGATAGAGTAAGTGATTCATCAAGAATTTTGTATCGTTTAAAAGATTTCTTAAAACACCAGTATTTTTTGTGATAATGTTTATAGAAATCTTTGAGAGTTTTGATCTCTGATTCTGATAGCGAGTTATCAATGTGATTAAATTCAAACAAGTCCTTCATTTATTTATTTAGAGTATATAACTACCATTTAGTTTCTCTTGTAATATTACTCTGTGAAATTGCTCAGAATCAAAGTCGTAAAAATTTGGAGAAAACATAATTTTACTCAAAACTCCATCTTCAGTTGTAAAGTCAAAAGTTTGATTATTTGAGTAATTAGCGTTTGGTAAAGTTAATGTTGAGGCGAGGTTACTTATGTTAACTTTTGTAACAATTGTATCAACACTCTGAGTCAACCATAAAACAATTTTTTTTCCATTAAAATTATTTGGTAAAGTAAAAGTATCTATTTTTCTATTGGAAACTAAAGTTAAGTAATTATCGGCACCTTTAGTAAAGAATACACTTAAAAAAATTCGATCATCGACAGAATCTTTTTTTTTTAAAGAAAAATTTCTATTATTCCAATGATAAAAAACCATACATAGGGTAAAATTTGTAAAGTTAGGAGGGGGATGTAAACTAATAGTATAATTATTAATATTTAATCCTTCTTTTCTTATATCTTTTATGTTTTTATTAGGTATTCCAATACCATGTAAACCACGATTGTGATTGTAATAATTTAAAGCATTAATAACAATACCAGATGACCCTCTACTTAATCCGTAATTATTTGCATCTGTAAAGTCATAAATCGCCTATAAACATAATCTTTAGTAAAAGGAATTAACTCTTTTACCATTCCAACTGTTGCAGCACTAGTATCCTGTCCTTTATCGAGAGCAATGTTTAATATCTTTTTATTATTTGCGTTAATGTCAACATTGTAAACTACTTGTGTTGGTTTGACATCAAATCCTGTATGATAGTCATAAACTTTATCTGGGTCGATATTGCTAACTTTGCTCATAATACCATAAGCAATCATGTAAACTCCAGAAAACTGTAATGGATACACAGCCAGATCATTTCCATTATTTGGAATATTAACCAAAATGTGAATAAAAAACCTGCTTCCAGTTGTTAACTTCTTGAAATTAATTATGACTCTATGATAATACATAAATTGTGTTTGGTTTTTTGAATCGGTGAATCTGTGTTGAAGTTTTTCTACACTAACATTTCCAAGCTGCAATCCTTGTGATGAGTTGTCGTCAACACTTATTTGGGTTTTATGCCATAGTTGATAATCAATGTTAAGTATTTCTAAACAAAGGGTATAGTCAGCTCCTCCAACTAACCTGTAAAAATTAAGTCCCATCTTATACTTATAACCACCTTGAAAATTCTTAAGTATAGTTGTATAAAGAACTTTATGATTGTAGTCGTGAAAGTTTCCTTTTTGGTTGAAAGGTCTGCTATCTTTTTTGGTATAAAACTAGTTCTAGTATCTATTTCATCTGTCCATTGATTTGGATTTGTCATCAAAAAAGCAAACTCATCTTTGTAATGACTTGGTTGAACTTGAGTTTGGTGTAGATGGCCATCAACATACTTTTTATTTACTGCATCATTATCTGAAGCTGGATCTTCAAGATTAATTATTTTATTACCATTAATATTAAGATTTCCTGTCATTGGGGCGCTTCCATCTTTCTTAAAGAAGGGACTGAGATCTTGGGGTTTTGATTTATCATCCACATACTTTTTGGTTGCAGCATCTGTGTTATTTGTTGGTGTTTGTAAGTGGGTTATTTTTTTATTATTCATGTTCATATGATTAGTCATCATATTTGATCCATCAACGTGGAGATAAGCTAAATCGCCATAAGCTAATGGTATTGGTTGTTTGGAACCAATTGGATTTGGAATATTGAATATTTGATTGTTATTCATATTCAAATCTCCAGTCATTTGTCTTGTTCCATCCAATTTTAAAAAGACACTTCCATCGACTTTGGAGTCGTCTACATATTTCTTTGTAGCAGCATCATCATTGTTTGATGGTGTTTTGAGTTTTGTAATTGAGAATTGACTTTTCATATCAATGTTGGAATCTGCTGTTATTAATGATGTTTTTCCACCAGAATTATCATCCACATATTTCTTGGTTGCTGAATCGGTGTCTGATGTTGGTGTTCCAACATTTGTCAACTTTTTTCCAACCATATCATAATTTCCATCTGCAGTGAGATTAAACCCAACACCTGGAGCTCCTTGAACTCCTTTTGCAAATTGAAAGTGATTAGAAGAGTGTTCATTAAATATTCCCATCTTATTTATTATTTAGATAATCAGTAAAGTTTTTTGAAATGGTTTTCTTTGGTTTATTTACATAAAGAAATGAGAATGGTTTTCGTGTTGCCTCTCTGTAAACATTTTTATCAACACCCAATTCAGATGATATTCTGTTTGCTTCTCTGGAAGATGGAAATTCATAAAGGCAGTAGTGAGAACAATTCAGTCGAATATCTTTTGGAGTTTTGTAAAAAGGATTGACTCAAATAAATCACCGAACAATTCTTATGTCGACCTTGAATAAAATAATCAACGATTTGTCTCTGATTTTTATCACAGACATAATCATCAAATATCACAAGTTTTTGATTGTCTTCGTATTCCATTTCTGTTACAGGAGTTATTTCATCATTACTCACAGACAGTATTTCACAACCGAATTTATGCGATAATTCTCTCATTTTTTGCATCAGTCTCTTATATTTATCTTGCTCCAAATTTCGAGCGTAAAGATAAATCTTATCGTAATATAGCAGAGGTTTCATTAACATGTGATAAAGCAAATTAGTTTTACCACTTCCACTATTTCCACAAATCAGCATTCGAAATGTATCCGATGGCATGAAAGGAAACAACTGCTTGAATTTTTTATCTCTGTTATTTCTGCTATCATAATTTGGTATCTCCATTTTATATAATAAATATATAAATGGATATTGAAGAAATCAAAAAATACTCTAAAAATAAGATTGAAGCAGATAATCTTATTAAGCAGGTGAGACAACGAATAAAAGAGACTACTTGGGAAAAACAGAATTTGAGAGAAGGATTTAGTGAAACATTCAAACCTCTGATTTCTCAGTTTGAAAAACCTGAGGATCCCAAAGCACAAAATATATTTACTCAAAACCAGAAAATGTTGCAAAATCAGTTGGCTCTTACGGAAGGTCTCAAAGAAAATCAGAAAGCCATTACAGATGGATTTAGTCAGTTTGAACGTTTGGCTGATATGCAAGAGTTGCCTCAAGTAGAAAATAAAGATGAAATAGATCCAGATTTAAATCCAGTTAGACAAAAAGAAATCTTAAAATATAACCTTGAAAAAAATTTTAATGAAGAAGATAAACAGATTTTAGTCTCACTTGATTATCCCCAACCAAATGAACTTTTAGATAAAGATCCTAATGAAATAAACGAAATTTATAAAATGGTAAAGAATGATGTAAAAGAAATAGGCTATCAAATTGGAGCTTTGAAAAGAACAAAAAATAAAACTGAGGAACAAGAATTTGAACTTAAATTAAACATTATGCAGCGGGAAACACAAAAAAAATATAAAGAAATTCTTGATTTTTACTTAAGATCACTTGAATATAAAGTAGGGCAGGGTCTTTACTTCTCCCCCCAAGAACTACTTCATAGATTTGAGTTACTCAATGGATCGCTTGTAGCAGGAAACAATGGTGTGCTGCCTGAATTCATTCAAATATCTCATCGATTGCGAGATCTCGGGATCCTGTCTAATAACCAACTTAATACGCTCCTTAGAAAAGTTATCTAAATATATTATAAATGAATGAAAGTGCTATTCATATTTCATCTGTTAAAAGAGAAAAAATAGGAGTAAACAAATCACATGATTTCTTGGTCAAATTTAATCCTCCTTTGAAACTTGACCCACAATTCAGGCATTTTCTCGCCTTGGACAGATTATCGATGACTTATTCTTGGTACAACATCCGGAGTAGTTACGGAAACAATAAAATCAAATACACCCATGATGGAAGAACATGGCAGACTATCACCTTTTCAGATGGAATGTATTCTTACTCAGACATTAATGATTACATTCATCAATACATGGAACAAAAGTCACATCACACAACAGACTCCAAAGGTGTTAAAAAATATTCAATAAACTTGTCTTTCATTCTTTCTACATATCGTGTTTTGATAACAATTGATGGAAATTATCAACTCGATCTGAGAGGAACAGATTTCGGAGAACTCATTGGATTTGAGAAGAAACTCGTGACTAAAACTGAATATGGAACCAAGCTTCCAAATATTACAAAATCTATTGATTCTCTTAATATTAATGTGAGTGCTATAAAAGATTCTGTTGTAAATGGTGTTAATACAAACACGATAGCAGTTATTCCAACGGATAATCTGACAAGATCGTATCCTTTCACATTTGAACCATTTAGGCCTCTTTATTGTCCTGTAAGTTCTAATACAATTTCTGAAATGCATATAAAAATAACTGATTCTGTCAGTCAACCTGTTAACTTGAATGGTATTGATTGGTTTATGACACTGTTGCTTCGCCATATAGAAGATAGCAATGTTGTATAATTATATAAATAAAATGATGCGACAATCAGAGTTTAAAAAAAAATATGATCCTGACACAGGAAAGTTTTCAAGAAAACATATATATGGAGAAGGAATAATGGATACAGTAAAATCTTTTCTTAGTAAAAAACCAACCAAAAAAAAGGTAACATTTGCTCCGCCTCCCAAACCAACCTCTGCCAGTTCAAATAAAAATGTTGGTGACAAAATAGTAAAAATGCTTTCTGGTAAAAATCCTCCATCTCGTAAAACAAATAATCGGAAAATGACACAGCAAGAAAACAATAATAGAGTGCTACAAATTATGACTGGATCTGGAAAGAAAAAATAATATAATCTAATTATTAAAATGAAGTCTTTTAGAAACCCAAAATATCTTGAAAGATATGAAGATGTTGTTTTTGACCTTGAAAACCCTATTAATATTGCCCCAGCAAACAACACCGATCAAGTTAGAAATAATCTTAAATTTACTGCCGACAATACAGGTGAAGTCACTCCATTTGATTGGTATAATGCTAGAATAGCACTGGATTTTAAAGTTGAGCAACGTGATGGAACTGATTTTGTTATTGGCGCTAATGTAAATGATGATAGTATTCTTGCTGCTAGTAGAGCGCAAATGGTTGCATATGAAGCTGACCAAATGGGAATAGTAAATGGCGCTAATTCTTTTATTTCAAGATTATCTGTGCTGGCAAATGGAAAGGAACTTTATCAGTGTAATTACGCTAATCATAGTGTAAATATAAAAAATTTGCTTGAGTATAATAAATCATATGCTGATAGTGTGGCAACAAATGAATTTTATTTTCTTGATACTTCCACAAGTGCTAATAAAAATAGATTTACTAGAAGAAGAGTTACTCATAGACAAGATCAAGCTAACCCTGGTGCAGATGAAGCTGGTTTTATGTTAGATAACACCCCTGCAACATATAACGAAGGATTTGCAAAACGAAAAGCTTTGCTTGGAACTTCAAGCACAGTACACTGTGAAATTCCTCTCAATAGATATTCATTCTTTGAGGCACTTGAAGACAAATTACTTCCAAACACTAAAATCGAAATAAACTTTGAGACTGAAAAAGATGATAATCTTATATGGAGAACTGGGGGAAATCGTTGCCGAGTAGTCATCACCCGTCTTCAACTGTTTGTGCCTCGATTAATATTCAATTCAGAAGGAAGTAAGATTTATATGAGTGAGTATCTCAAACCATACAAATGGACTTATCTCAATGAATTTATTCAACCTAACATTGCTAGCAACCAAGCTGTTGGTAATTTTAGAATTACAAACGGAATTTCAAAACCACGGCATGTATTTGTTTTTATTATCAATACTCCAAATATTGAATCACAGACAGCAAATCCATTTTTATACAATACTTTCAGCGTTTCCACAGATCCTCGAACTTTGAATAGATGCTATCTTGAAGTTGGAAATGGAAATGAATACCCTGATATTCACTACAAACCTTCAGAAGATCCCTCAAGAGTTTTTAGAGATGTAATGTCTTATGTTTTTGCCAACAATGATTTTCAAGGAGGAACACTTCTTAATAGACAAAATTTTGAGAATATTTTCCCATTTGTGTATTTTGATTTGACAAAGCAGAAATTAGATATAAAGGACGGAGTTACTAAACTATCTTTTCATTATGAATTATCTGGAGCGACTGCTGCAAATTATAATATTTACGCTCTTGTACTACATGAGAGAGAAGCAGAAATAGAACAGAAAAGTGGAAAACTACTTCTTAGAGCTTGAGAAAAAAATTAATATAACATATTATATAAAATGACAACTTATATTGAATACGGAGTAAAACTTTCAGACGGACAAAAATCAAAACTGTTAAATGCAATTAAAAAAAAATCACCACTAACACTTCGATTAAAACATTCTCATCTCAGGGGGCCTGATGAGTTAATGTTGACACAAAGACAGTTAGCAAAAATAAAAAAATCACTTGCAAATGGAACAGGATCAGACTTGAAAATAAGTCAAACACAAATTAGAAGTTTAGTAAAACACGGGGGAAACTTATTCACAAGTCTGGCAAGACTTGGTTCAAAACTTCTTCCCCTTGCAGTAAAGGGAGTTTCAAAAGTTGCTCCTGCACTTGCTACTGGAGCTGCAAATGCACTTGGAGAAATAGGATTAAAAAAACTGTTTGGACGAGGTATTCCAATTCCAAAAAAGTTTTTCCCATTTCTTCCTCCTTTTGCTAATGAGTTTACTCAGGCACAAATAGATCAAATTAACAAAGTTTTCAAGACAGGAGGACGATTGGTTATTAAACCAACTCAAAAACAAATAGAAGGTGGATTACTGGGAACACTTGCATCAATCGGAATTCCAATGGCAATTAGTCTGCTTCCAAAGTTGTTTGGATCTGGCCTTCAGGTTGATAGGGGATCATCTAGTAATACGAGAAGTGTTTATGTTCCACCCACACAAGGAAAGGGTTACTATCCACCTCCCTTTATTGGAAGTTGGGAAAATCCAATAGGAATGGGGGTAAAAAAAAAGGCAAAAAAAAGTCCAAAGGCAAAGGTCTGTTGCTTGGAAAAAACAGCCCATTCAACTCAATTCCCTTGATAGGAGACATTTTGTGATTAAACCCCTTTCAAACTTTGACCTCATGGAATGGGTGAAAAAACTTGACCTGAAACATTTCAGAGGTATTTACAGTCGAGATCGTTTGCCACAAAAAATAAAAAAAGAAATTGGTATAATAAATCTTGATGATATTAAAGGACCTGGCACACATTGGGTTTGTTACAGAAACCTGGATTCAGTTGTTGAGTACTTTGATCCATTTGGTTTGATAATGCCAAGTGAAGCTTTAAAATATTTCAGGTCTTCTGGAAAACAAATAGTTTATTCAATAGATGAAATACAAAATCGAAACACTGTTCTCTGTGGTTATTGGTGTCTTTACTACTTGTTTGAGAGGCAAAATGGAAAAAGTATTTTGGATGTTATTCATAATCCTCATTTTGACAATGATAACAGTGATTTTATAAAAGAATACTTTGGAGGATAAAGATTATTACAAAATATAAAATAAATAAAAGTTTTTTATATATAAAAAAGATTACTTGAATAATAATTTGTAATAATATTTTTCATCTAAGATAGATAAAGATTATTACAAAATATAAATTAAATAAAAGTTTTTTATATATAAAAAAGATTCCTTGAATAATAATTTGTAATAATATTTTTCAAGAATAAATATAAAATTTATATTTATTCTGAATCCACTGGTGAATCCTTCAACTTTTTAACCTTCTCAACTTTTCTTTCCAATTCTTTTACAGTATCAACTATAGAATCAAATTTTGTGTAAATATCAATAAGTTTGAAAAGTTTCTTCTTTTTATCGGATTTGATTTTTAACCAAGAATACTCACCTTTCCTTATTTTCTCCCACATCTCACATTCACCAGCCATTAAAACTCGTGAAAGATCAGCATTTTTACTCCGAAGAGTCTCAAACTCTTCAATTATCTTTATTCTTACTTCTTTCTCAAAATCTTTGAGTGTTTCAACATCCATATTTTTTTCTATCTCTGAAAAGAATTTAGCTTCCATTTATCTTTAGTTTATACTAAACTTCCCCTTACAACTTGTTTGAGATTATTTGATTTCTCAGATAACTCCGCAATCAACTCAAATATTTTAAAGAATCGATTATCATTCTCCAATCTTGCAATACTAGCATATTCATAACTCTCATTTAACTTATTATAAATCTTCTCAAGTTCACTTTTTACAAAATTAGCCCTCGCTGACATTTTAATCTAAACATTATACTAAATGAAAGAAACATATTGCATTGTAGATAAAGAAGACACACCTTGCAAAGAACCAAGTGGTTACAAACAAACTAAAAATAAAAGATGGCAATTCTTTTGTCATTGCACTGTTTGTGGAAATAAAAAAGTGATTTTTGTTAAAGCAGAAGATGTCGATCCAAAAAAAGTCATCAAATCAAAAAACTAGACAGCCCGTCTGAGAAGGCGGGCAAACAATCTGGAGGAGATGTCTTTGACACTGTTGTTGGCACAGCCGCTGATGCATTCGTTGAACATGCTTTGCCTTGGATGGGGCGTAAAACAGTCGAAATGGGACGGTATGGAGCAAGTGAACTTATGAGAAATAAAAAACTTCAAAAGAAAGCTGTAAATTACGGAATCAGTAAACTGACTCCTTTTATTCAAGATTCTGTTGGTTCAGCAATGGAACAACTTTCTACCAAAGTCAGACCCAAAAAGAAATATAAAACCAACAGAAAAGATTTGGATGGAGCTGGAATTGATCCAATGACTGTTGTAAAAAAAGCACCAGAAATTGCAATGTCAACCACTCAAGAATTAATTCCATCTTTAAAACCAGTTTATAATCGATATAAATCTGGCGATATTATGAAATCAGCTTTTGGATCGGATCATGGTTTGACTTCTGGTAAATTTTGGAGACGACCCACAGCTGCTGAAGAAGCCAAGATGGGAATAATAAAAAAAGGTTCTAATCCTGAATTATTTTTTAAGTTTGAAAAACCTTCTAGAAGAATGAAAAAATCAAGATTTTTTGAGAACAATCCAGAAGCTCTGGCAGATATGAATAATATCATTTCATCTAATCCTGATACATGGCCTCAGATCCTGAGAACCAAATATCAGATTATTGTTGATGAACACTTCTGGGAAAATAATCCTCTGACAAGTTTTGGAAGTGGAGTTGACATTCACAAATGGATAGGAAAACTCCCAAAACCAAAAGCAGGATGGACTCCAGGTAAATACAAGTATATGGGGCCTTATAATCCTCTTGAAAAACAAGTAACTTACGATTCAAAAACTGGAAAAGTAACTGAGTGGCACGTCAAACCTTTTAACAAAGTTGATGAAATTGCAGCTTATCATGATATATGTTATGATATGGGAAAAAACAAAGGTGATTGCGACAGAGAAATGGTAGAATCTTTGAATCAGATTCCCTATGGTGAAATGCCAAAATGGGGATCAACTGCTCGATTCTTGATTAATACAAAACAAAAACTTGGACTTGGACTTCAAAAAAACGCGCGTCGGCGTTGAGTAGTGATTGGTCTCAACAACTTGCCGACGAACTTCACAAACCAATCACAAGAAACTTTCAAAAAAGATCAGTCATCTCAAACGGGGTTGATAAAATCTGGGCTGCTGATTTGATTGAAATGCAAAAGTTTAGTAAGTGGAACAAAGGGATTAAATATTTGTTGATGGTTATTGATGTGTTTAGCAAGTATGGTTGGATAAGAGGATTGAAAGACAAAAAAACTGAAACTGTGAAAGAAGCATTTGATGATATTTTTAAAAGAGGGCGACAACCAAAGATGTTGTGGACTGATAAAGGTTCTGAGTTTATCAGCAAACATTTCAAAGATTTTCTGAAGAAAAAAGGAATCCGGCTTTATCACACTGAAAATGAAGAGAAATCTAGTGTTGTTGAGAGATGGAATAAAACAATGAAAAACAAGATGTGGAAAATGTTTACTGTGAATAACAACACTGTTTACGCGGATAAAATAGATAAACTGATTAATGATTATAATAATACGAGACATTCTAGTATTAAGATGACTCCTGTTGAAGCGAGTAAAAAGAAGAATGAAAAAAAAGTTTGGTCTAATTTGTATGGCGAATCTATCTTCTTGAAACCTGAGAAACCAAAGTTCGAGATTGGAGATCATGTTAGAATTTCAAAGTACAAAAGAAAGGTATTTGATAAAGGTTACACACCAAACTGGACAGAGGAAATATTTGTGATTGATAAAATTAATCCAACAAAACCTGTTACATATTCTATTGTTGATCTGATGTCGGAATCGATCAAGGGATCTTTTTACGAACAAGAATTACAGAAAGCAAAACAGCAGACTTTTAGAATAGAAAAAATTATCAGAAGAGATAACAAGAAAAAGATGGCATTAGTAAAATGGAGTGGATACCCTGATAAATTTAACTCATGGGTGAGTTTCAAAGACTTGGTTAATTTTTAATACAAATTTTGTATTAAAAATCTCATGTTTATTCCTCAATGTCAGAAATAATTAAATCTTCAACATCACCAACCTCAACAGTCACATCATCATCACTTTCACTATCAACTTCTTCCTCATTTATTGTTAGAAGAGATTCTCGAGGTTTCAATGGTCTTACATAACACTCATGAACTTTTATTTGAATAGATGTTACAGTTTTGCTCAAAAATATTCCTTCAACTATCAATGCCATTTTGACATTGCAATACTGATCAATATATTTAAAAGGATTCAAATCTTTCTTCGCCTTGGTCTTGAATAGAGAAAGTATTTTCTTTGACTTCTCAGAGTAAATAAGTTTTGCGTAAAGAACTGGTGCAGCTGACTCATCTTTTTTTGTTTTCTTCTTTCCTTTTTTATCAACAAATTCAACCTGTTTGTAATAAAGGGGGGAAGACAGGGTTGATGCCATGTCAGATCCGTATTCAGTTTCAAGATGTTTGCAGCATAATTCCCTGATATTACTCAATGCATCAAAAAAATTCTTTTTCCTCCGTATTTGGTTCACTATCTTTTCCCCAGAGACAAACTGGAATACTGTAACCAACAAGTTTGTTATTTTCTTGATTTTTCTTTTCACTTACTCCAAAAGAGAAAAGAAATGGAGTTTCAATTACGAGAGCACCTTTCTTTCCATTTGAGTATTTGACTTCAATTGGGATTCGTTTGTATTTGATTTTGCTATCCTTTACTTTGAATTCTTTTGCTTCATTAAAAACAATATTTTCTGGTGTGAGACGATCGTAACTTGACAACTGCATTTTTATTATAAGAAAAATTATTTCTTTAAATTATTTTTTTCCATAAATATATTTATCTAAAATTTTTTCATTTGGGTAAAAAGAACAAAAATTATTTACAGGATCATAAATAAGATATTCTCTGTAAGAATCACTTTCTCTTCCACAAAGTTTATAAATAACATTTTTTGTTTCAATAAATGGATATTCTTTCCCCATTAAACCTTCTTTAAGATTTCCAATACCAAAACCTATATTTTTAAAATTTTCAATATTTATTCCCAAATCTTCAAAATTTTTTCTAAATCTTTCATTTTTGATATTTTCAAAATTTTTAACATCTTTAACATCAATTTCACCTTTAGAACCATTGTGTGATTTTAAATATTCATCTTCAGTCATTAAATAATCATCAATTTCTGAATAATTAAGTTTTTCTTTAAAATGATTCAGAAATTGATCTTCATACATTATATTTAACATTGTTATAAAATCATTTTTATCAACTGATTTAAGAGGGGCTTTTTTAACTAATTTATTCCAATATTTGTCAAAATTATCTAAATCATTTAAATCTGGTTTTGGTTCTGTATCTTTAAGCATAGATTTTTCAAAATCAAATAAAAATGGTATTTCTATTATCCTTCTATAATTAATTAATTCTCTTTCTGATAATTCTTTGTAAATTGATTCAAAACTTTTACCTAATTTCTTCTTATCAAAATATAATAAATCATCATCACCAGGTTTAATATTTTGTTGATATTGTTGTTCTAAAGTTATTATTTCTATTTCAAATTTGTTAGTATTATCATAAACAGTAACAATTTTTTCATCATTTTCATAATTATAAATATCAATAATATCTTTTTCATCAAGAAAATTATAATCTATTTCAAAATAAACTTTATTATCTTTTTCTTCATAATTGTCATCAATTAAAAAATCGTAAAGTAAACAATATTCTTTTCCTTTATACTCAACTTTTTTTTGTTGATTAATAAAGTTATTTTTTTGTAATCGAATTTTCTTTTCTCCATTTACTTTAAACTCAACTTCTTTTTCGCTATATTTTTCATTAATGAAAAAAATTTTGTTTAAATAAGAATATTTTTCACCATTTTCTTTATTTACATTAAAAGTTAAACCATATTTTTTAAACTGATTTTTATAAATGTAATAATTTTCTGTCATTTTATCATAATATTCTTCATTATAATCTTTTTCTCTCAATATTTCTTCACCAAATAAAAAATTTTTAAAAATTCTTTCAAACGGGTTAAAAGTTTTTATTTGTCCCTTTAAAAAACTTGGTGAAACTTCAAAACATTTTAAAGAATGAATTTTTTTTCTTTCCATTTTTATTCAATTATATTTTCTTTTTAAATCAATTAAAACTTGCAAAAAACTTTCAAAAAGCAATCCCCGACCAATTTGATAAAGGTTCTTACAATATAAATAAATCAAAATTATTTTTATATTTAAAATTAATCCTTTCTAATTATATTTTGTAATAATCTTTTTCGCGATTGAATTCTTCCTGAGTAGTTATAGGAGGATGCCTTACCATTGAAATTCGCCACCGATTATTTCTGTCATTTCCGCGAGCCCGCAGGGCGAGCCATTAATGTCATAAAGTGTCAAATAAACACAAAAATGACAGAGTTAATGGGAAATTTTAAATATTTCAAAAATTCTTTTAGTATCAAAATATGACAGAGTTAAACTTGAAATAAAAAGTGGGTGCATGACGGGCTAAAATTTCCCATTAAGTTTGTCATTTTTTGTACTGATGAAATTAGTATGAAGTTAATCAGGGAAATGACAGAAATAATCGGTGGCGAATTTGAATGGTAAGGCATCCTCCTATAACTACTCACAGTCATTTTTCATTTTGTATTTCGGGACCATTTGACAGCGCACGAGTGAACCGGAGCGCAGTAATAAGCCCTAACCCCACCCCATTGCCCTTGCGGTCAATAAATCATCGCGTTTTTCATTTTTTTTTTTTTTTTATGCGCGTTCGAGAAAAAAGAAATCTGAGAACAGGAGGCCTGAAACACCAGCACCATTGCCGTGGAGCCTGAAAACAACAAGACATGGTCACCAAATCGGCACAAACTCAATATGGCGGAAAATGTGATGGTTAATTTCATAAAAAAAAAAGCCCAAAAAGGGAAATACACCACCGAACGTTTTATGCCTCGAAATGCTGTTATAATGCTATTTTTTTAGGTTAAAAGAATTAATCTACGTCCAAAAAAGAAACCTTGTCGTTTCCTTTTCTTGCTTTTTTTAAAAAAATGCCAAAAAAACTGGGTCTGTTGGACGACACCAGACGAAGAAAAAATTAACATAGGTATTAAGCTCCCTTAAAGTATAAAAATATAAGTTTACAAGGACAGGATCGAACGTATACTGAGTAACTAAATGATAAAAATTTGATCAAAATTAAGGTATCAGCCACCCTTCAGGACCGTCCGCGCGCGGATCGCTATAGCGTTAGTTGTTTTTATAAAAACCCAAATAAAGCATATATTTTTTAAAAGCTCAATAATTTCAGGTTATGGATTTGAACTAACAAAAAGGATTTACTTAAATGTGTTTCGAAATTGGAACGCTTTGTGTAAAAGTACACGTCTCTATAAATCATGTTCCACTCGGTTCCACTCCCGCTAGAAATAAACGGAAGAAAACAATTAACACCGCATCCGCTTCTCAACACGTTCCACCAAAAAACCGTGTCTCAGATTTTTGACAAGTGCGTTTGTTTTTCTTTTATTAGCAAATGAAGATGGGGAAGGCACTTACTCACC
Organism: Porites divaricata; assembly: GCA_038088405.1. Taxonomy (NCBI): domain Eukaryota; kingdom Metazoa; phylum Cnidaria; class Anthozoa; order Scleractinia; family Poritidae; genus Porites; species Porites divaricata. Next base: position 2,742,122 of record JBBMOI010000021.1, read on the forward strand.
ACTCCCTGTTGAAAAAAAGCTCTAGCTTTAAAATGAAAAGGAATATTAAAATTCGCTGACACGGTTTTGTAGAAGAGATATATGGCATCACTCTGGCCAAATTTTAGCCAAATTGATTGAAAGGCTGCCGACTTGGAGTTCAAAACATACGAGTCGATCGGCAAAATTTGCGTTCGGAGATAAAATAGAAAATACATTTTTGACGGCATCCTACCTGGAATGAGATTATAACACCTAAATGTTTATTCTGATTGATATCAGAGAGGGATCAATTTTCTCTAACAATAGGACTTTGACAGGTAACATGTAACAGGAACAAACTTTCGCGGCAAGCAGCGGGAAATAACTATTTTGTGCATATAACAATAAAAATATATTGTGTTTATTTCTTGAAATGTTGCCTAGGTTGGTAAAGATGCCGAAAACCAGTGCGAAATCAACACGAACGAAAGCGAAAAGCAAACGAAAGGCGACAGCAGACCCCGCAGAAACTGCAAGTGAAGTTCCAGTTGTCGATATGAAGTGTGAAAGAAAATTCTGCCTTTCGTTACCACGTACCACCCTGCTTTGCCGAACCTTAAAAACATTTTAATGAGCAACTGGCACTTAATTCAAGATCAACCACTACTGAGAGAAATATACAACAAGCCTCCTATCATTTCATATAAAAGAGCAAAATCGCTGGGAGATATCCTCTTTAGAGCAAAACTATAAGGTCACGTATCACACTATCACGAGCTAATGAGTCGTGTTTGGCTTGTCAACACTTTCCACCTATGACATTTTATCTTGTCAACGATCAATTAAGATAATTAAAGAGAAAAAATCTTTTACCCCTGATATCTTTCGACAGAAATAATATTTTCTTCTGAATTTTTTTTTTTTTTTTAATAAAACTCAAGCGTATCTATTTGAAAACGTTGAAACCTCAAATATGGAAAAATGGCAATTTTAAGGGTGGCTGATACCTTAAATGAAAGGCTAAGAGTCTAAGCGCTGTCTAAAAACGAAACGGTAAGCAAGAAGTGCTGCCTCTCATTTAAAAGAGACGTGAAATACTGGGTGGACCACATCCTGAACTCCCGCGAAAAGCGCAAGAGAGGAACGCTCAGGGCTAAGGAGACTAAACAGGGGCGTAGTTACTTGTGCACACGGTTCGCACGTGCGTACCCGAAAACGTTGAGGAAGAAAAATAGAATGAAATAAACATAATTAAAAAAATAGGTTTCCAGAGAAGCGACGACATTAATTGGAGAACCGAATCTTGGATGATTTATTCATATGGCAAGCTTGATGATGTAAAGCGTGAACGCGTTGTTTTCTCCACGACCTTTCTTCGGATTAGACGAAGTAGGGCACAATTACGTCAATGTGTAGTGCTTTTGTCGGTCAAAAATAATGTGACAAAAAGGGGTAAAAAGAGTCATTTGTAAACTAAAGTCGGAGGTACTACAAGCTTGATTTTTAATAGCTGAATTAATGATAAACGGTTGACGTCAATGAACATAACAAACCGACAGAATTAAAGAATTTTAGAGGTTGAGTCATTTCATAAATAGCAAAAATGCTTTTGCTTACAACCGTTAACCCCACTTTTAATAAAGGCGCCTTAAAAAAATGTTGAGATTTGGGGTGAGGGGAGGGGTACCTCTGGAAAAATCCTGACTACGCACCTGCTAAAGCCTGAAACTGAATAACAGGAGTCTTGACGAAACGTCCTCAGTTATCATCTGTCCGGGGTCGTACTTTCAAGGAAACGCTGATCAAGAATCACTCATGACGGAATAAAAACTCCTCGTAGCTTCCATAGAAAAAGGGAGTGACAACAGAGGTAAGCGGTCGTCCTGTGAAATGTAACGCAATCTTTGCCGTTTATAATTACGATCTTTCGGCGCTTGGATTTAAAACATTCTTCCGTGTGGATACTTGACATTTCCAATATATGGAAACACCATGCTAAGGTACGAACAACGGACATTCACAACATTGTTTTGTACGCTAAAATCTGATTTCATAGACGTAAAACGTTTTGAATTTTAAGACTTTTTAATATTAGTGCTTTGCCCTCCCTTTAACAACTTCACGTGACTGGTGCACTTGGCAGAAGTTGACAATTAAATCTGCCTTTCTTGATAGCAAACGGCATTAATTTATATCAGATCGCTGTATAAACACGTCTTGGTTTCTGAAAGCTGATAACATGAAACTACTGTTGCTCAAACTGATTTCTTACTATATTTTTCCAAGTTTTTAGCATCGGCCCGCCGAGTCTGGAAAGCTCAAATTTCAGAAAAGTACTACTTATATTTTTTGGCCTCAAAAATTTTCTTTCAAGTTGCCCATGGTTTTGAAAACAGATTTTCAAAGAAGAGATAACGCTCTTTAACGTGGTATAAGACTCGTTACTGAAATCGAGGTACCAGTCGACGATTTTGGGCTTTGAAATTTGCCATTTTTTCATTGAACGAAAACTTTCAAAATATTGAAAATAATGAAAAATCTCCAAAATATTACACTTTCATTCAAACTGAGTAAATCACCACTTAAAATGTGTGCAATTAAGTACTCTTCTGAATGAGTTATTTGTTGTCCACATTATAGTGGATTTGAATTTTAAAACGAATTTTTTGTGACACATGGTCTCGGGCCTTGAAAACCTGGTCCGAGAGCCGCGAAACCAATAACCCCCCGTACGTGGAAAATGATTATCGGATCGAAGTAAAAATTACATTTATGTTAATAGCTTACCTAGTGCTACTTTGTGAATTTTTTTGAGAATTTTCGATTTTTCACTTTTGTAGACCTTCGGTCGATATTTACTGACATCCGCTCTTAAGAACTGCTAAGTTTTACTTAGCCAAAGATGGTTCACAAGGCCGTTAAGCTTAAGACCCGCTAAGTCTGACTTAACCAAAGATGGTTGTCTTTACACTGGGCTGTTAAGTAAGACTTAAGAGCCGCTAAGTTTTACTTAACCAAAAATGCGTGTGTGAAGGCTTAAGTAAAATCTCAAGTAACTTTACTGTGCATCTCATTAAGTCGGAAAGTTGAAACGATTCAAGAAAGTTTCAAGTGACTTGAAAACCATCTTTAAAACCGACCTAGCGAACTTGCAGTTTCTAAGCTTTGAGAAAGGCGAAGCATGTCAATCAATCTTAGTTATGTTGCATAGGTTTAATTAATTAAGTAAACGTGACGTAAAAAGATAAGTTGTGTGTGAAGCTTTCTTTTACTTGAAGAATTTAAAATTTACTTATCTTGAAATATTTCTTAACTTATTTAGGCTCTAGTGTAAAGACTACCACTAAAAGTTATGGTAACACGGATTATTGGGTAACTCGGCGGTGGGTGGGGGGGGGGGGGTTGCTCCCCTGGCCTAGACTGGTATATGAGGTAAGAAAGCGGATGGTTTCCAGGGTCTGGAGTCTTAAAAACATGCAATGCAAAACAGTGCAAAGTCACTATTTTCGCGTCTTAAACAGGGTGTTTTCAGTTTTTTGACTGAAAGCGTCAAAAGAGTGTGCAGGTCGGTTATGAGCAGTTTACATTATAATACCATGATATTAGGCTCTATTTTTCTTTTTATTTCTTTTTTTATCTGTGAGCGAAGCAAAATGAGTTACGGTCTGAAGTTAAGTCTTTTGTCTTAAACAAGGTAGCGAAATGATCGAGGATCATAGGGTTTGAAGGGCTCCGAGCAACACCCCTTCCCTTGTTAATAGGACATTGTCGAGCTTTTGCGGCGTTGATCCAAACAAGTCAACCATGAAGTTTACGATTCTAAGTAATTTAGCTCTCTCAATTAACAAGTATTCAGGAAAACCAACAATTCAATTACATAATTTAAATAAACATACCACTTCTGCATCACCTCTCGGCACATGATGAAACAAGCTTTTGTGGTACCTCCATAGTTTGTGTCTACGGTAAGATTTGGCCTGGTAAACATTACTGAGCACGGCAAAAGCGTTTACGCGAACACATAAAATGGATAACCGTGTTTAGGAAGGGTGGGAAAACGAATTAAGATAAAATGCATAAAACCAGGCTGACCGTAGGTTATTTCTCCAGGGACAACATTAATCAACTCATCACATAATAGATGATTATACACGTAAATATGGCCAAAGGGAGCCTTTGTTACAGCTGTTTAATTAGGGTTTTGCAGAGCTTTACGAATTTACCTATTTGATAAACCATTTCTTATCCTGTAAAACCCCCTGCGTGCTACACTGGTCTTCGGTTGGCAAAGGAAGAAAATGATCGTTTCAAATTTGAAATATTTTGTTAATTTCTGGTTCTTTGTATGTGTGAGGAGTGCTTTATTTTAGCCTTCATTCCACTAGGATCCACGAAATCGAGTGTAAGTACTTTATGTGGTCTTTATTTACCTTTAATCAATAGAACTTATACCTCCACTAAATTTAGTTCGTATAGAAGAAAACCAACAAGAAAAAAATCGAGTGTCAAAACTAAAAAAAGGGAAAAGTAAAAAGCATATTGAAATAGAAAGTGGCAAAAACCCATATGATTCTATCAACTTAAAAAAAAAAGAAAACGGGAGCTTCTTTTAACTGGTATGTGGTGATCAGGGTGGGGAAGGTAGCTCTATTGTTTTCCATCTAAGTTTCTTGACCCAGTCTGCCTGCTAGTATGACGTCACATAGTAACGGGCAAGAGCCTCGGGTCGTTTGTGCAAATTAGCAAGGGATACGACAGTTGTTTGGATGGGCAAGGTCGAGGAAGAGCTAAGAAGCTAGCAAATATCGCCATATATCGCTTACTTTATGGAATGTGTGTGAGCTTTGGTGTTGCTATAATCTGCTTGTGTAAACCGTTTTGATATTTGTGTTCGTGATTGTATAATTGTGTTAATTTGTTTTGCGGGCCGTGTTGCGGGATCGCCATCTATTTCACAGGACTGGCAAGGTCATCAAAACTTAAATCTTTTTTTTCCCCTAAAATAGGCAAGGTCTAGTCTCCAGAGTAAGAGGTTCCATTCACAAATCACACATGTTTATATTTCATCTATTCTTTTCCTAATTAAACGGGCCTAACTTCATATCATTCCTTTCGAGTGTGGGCCTCTGTTGATCTTCTACTACTCCACCAAATTCAGTAAAGCTAGTTCGATCGATTATCTACATCGAGTGGGCCCGTTGAGCCCGAAATAACGCGAAATACCTCTGAAATACGCGCTTAAGCTAATTTTCCTCAAATGTATATTTGAATTCATGATAAATACAGCTCCATCAGCTTCAAACAGCGTCTATGGCAGCGAAAAATTGTTTTGATATGACAAAATTAATTTTTCAAATCATGTGTGTCACTGTGGTGCAGTGGTCAAGGAGTTGCTTGCACATGCAGATAAACCGGGTTCGACTCTTGCCGATGCCATTTTCTGTTTCTTTGTACCGGTTTTGTTTTTTCTCTTTGGTCTCTTTTTTTCAAACTATATTTCCTAAAAGCTTAAAATACATATTGATCCAAGTGCATGACCAGCAGGTTCAGCGGTAAGAATAAAGAAAAAAAAAAGGGCAAAAGGAAAATAGTGTTAACAAAAAAGAAAAACAAAAAGAAAAAAAAAGAAGGTACAAGGAAACAGAAAACAGCGTTGCCGGGAGTCGAAACCGGTTTATCTACACGAGCAAGCAACTACTTAACCACTGCACCACAGTGACACACATGATTTGAAAAATTGGAAGTGCTGAGTATTATTTTGGAAAAGAGATTTCAAAAGCTCTTGATCTGCATACTGGCCAAGCTTACGACCAAAAAAAAAACATAAGCTGTCAAGATATGTCCCTCCTCTCAAAAAGCTTTTTTTTTTTCAACGTTTGTTGACATCATAACAAACAACACACAGTACAACAGTGACCCACTGGCGCACTGGCGAGATTTAAACTTGCCCTCTGTTCACCTTCTTAGTCATCAATATTATTACCTTAAAATCTCCACTGGGTTTGCCACAAAAAAATAATTAAACGAAACCTTTTATTGGTTTTCGGGATTTAATTACAGAATTACAGGTGTATGCCCAATACAGTATTAAAATGCGGTAATGCAACAAGATTCAATGCTCACAGTCTCTCACAAATGCCTATCATTTAGCTTCCTCTTTCAATGCTACAGCTAAGCGAACTTTGAGAGGAATATGGGGTTTCACTAGCTCCGAAGAGCTGAAAATACGCACAATGTAAAGTATAATACATCTTTTGATGAACCTCCTATTGCTGTTTGAGTTTGAGTTTGAGTTTGAGTTTATTGTGTTATAAAAACAAATAATATTACAGGTTTCCTGGCACCGCAAATAGCAGAGCTAGTCTAGGCGGGCCAGGAAATATATAGGAAAAATAGAGAAGACTGCTATATATTCAAATGTTTGTAAAGTGAGAGAAAAAAGGAAGAAGAAACATTTGTGGGCTATGATTCTAGGCAAGAGTTAAACAAAAATTAATTAAATAGCTAAATAACTTGATAAATACAGTCAAAATGTTCTTTTCTTCATTTCAAAAATTATTTCATCTAAATCATAATAAGTATCACCAGTTTCAAGTATATCAAATAATAGGGAACGAATTTTACTTTTCAATTTTTGTTTCCGAGACGTGCGTATCACAGTTGGTAGATGATTCCACAATTTTGCACCAATTCTCGAGAAGGAGTTCTTTTGGATTTCAAGATTAGATTTCATTACGTAAAAGTTTTGAGATTTAGACGATCTGGTGTTGTACGAGTGGACCCTAGAAAGTGGGAGAAACAATTCCTGAATGTTAGTGGGTACAACGTTATTACTCACGTCAAACATAGCTTCTGCAAGTAATTGATAATAAAGAAAGTTTACTGGCAATATTTTTGTGTTTATGAAAAGAGGAATAGCATGATCTCGGGGAGTGGCAAAGTGTATAAAGCGAAGTGCACGTTTCTGGAGAATTAAGAGTTTGTTAAGTTGTTATTTGCTTGTTTGACCCCAGGCAACCAAACCATATCGAATATAGGGTGCTATTAAAGAACGATAGATTGAAACGAGTGTGTTAAGGGGAACAAAATGCCGCAGTTTAGACAAAAGACCGACGGTTCTACTAATTTTTAAAAGAATTGTATTTATGTGGTTATTCCAAGAGAGTTTATGGTCAATTAGAACTCCTAAATATTTTACAAAGTCTTTACATTCTAACTGTGAATTTCTATTTGTACTAGCATTATGGATAAATAGTTTAGGTGTAAAGGAGAGTTTCTTTTGATAAGGGCGAAAAATAACATAATTTGATTTTTTAAGATTAAGAGTGAGTTTATTTGAGGTTAGCCAATGATAGACTTGTGTCAGTTCCTCGTTCATAGTTATCTCAAGTACTTTAAGATTTTTATGGGAAAATAGTAGATTTGTATCATCAGCAAATAAATAGAATTTTAGTTTCGAAGAGCAAGAGCAGATATCATTGACATATAGAAGAAAGAGAAGTGGGCCTAGCACAGAGCCCTGTGGGAAGCTACAAGTAATACTTAAAGAGTCTGAACTAAAGGATTCTATGATAGTTGTTTGAGTTCTTTGCTTGAGATAGGACGAGAACCACTCATTTACAATTCCACGAAATCCATAATACTCCAATTTTCTCAATAATATGTCATGATTTACTGTGTCAAAAGCTTTCTTTAAGTCAATGAAGACTCCACAAGAAAAATGTCCCTTGTCCATATTTGACTGTATTTTATTGACGATGTCTAGTATGGCATATTCAGTTGAATGTTTTTGCCTGAACCCATATTGTGATGAGCACAGGATTTCTTCCTTATCTATAAATAATTTCATTCTCTTTTGCATAAGTTTTTCGAAGATTCTATTAAAACATGATAATAAGGATATTGGTCTGTAATTATTCGGGTCTAGTTCATCATCGGCTTTAAAAATTGGGATCACTTTTGCCATTTTTAGCTTTGATGGGTAATTTCCAGTCTCCATAGACAGATTGAAAATGTCGGTTAGTATAGCCTTTATAGAGTCACATGCACATTTTAATATAAAGGTTGGGCAAGAGTAAAATCCATGTGACTTATTAGCTGGCATTGACATTATTTCAAGCTTAACTTCATTTGGAGTTATTGGTTGAAATAGAAAAGAAGATGAAGGTGATTTTTCTTTATAAAGAAACTTGGTAAAGTGTTTCTCAGAGCTTGGGAGTTTAGCAGCTAATTTTGAGCCAACAGTTGTGAAATGTTCGTTAAAAATATTGGAGATTGTTGATTTATTGGTAGTAACTATATTATTATTTAAATGTTTAAGCGTATTTATGCTTTTGCGTTTATTCCTTTTACGATTTAACAAATTATTGATACCTTCCCAGGTCTTTCTCATGTTATTAAAATTTTCGCTGAAGTAACTCGAATAATAATTCTTCTTGCTTATACGTATTAGATTAGTTAACATGTTCCGATAGATTTTATATTTTGAATTATCGCCATTGTAGAAGAGTTGATTTTTTGTTTTTATGGCAGCTCTTATTCCCTTGGTTATCCAAGGTTTAGATAGTTGTTTAATCCTCCTTTTAGATAGGATCTTTATGGGTGCATGCTTGTTCAGAATTTTGTTAAATTTACTATAGAAAGTAGAGAATACATGATCGACATCATCTCCTCTTGATCGGACTATCTCACTCCATTCTACTAGCGAGAGATCATTAATAAACTGGTCATGAGAGAAATGCGGCCAATCGCGCGTTTTCGATTCGAAGGTTTAGGTGACACGTGGGAGCTTTTTAAAACGCAAAATTGAGAGAAATGGTCGCTAACATCAGAAACTATATCATCGCTCGCAATAACTTGATCAGGATTGTTTACAAAGATATTGTCAATTAGTGTTGCCGAATTTTTCCTAACCCGAGTTGGCCTGTCAATTGTTGGAATCATGTAAAAACTTTGCAGGCACATCAGGAAATCGTGGCTATAATTTGAGCATTCTAATTTTAAAAGGTCAAGATTATAATCTCCTAAAATGCAAAGTTGCTTTCCTGTTGCCGAATACCTTTCTACTGACTCTTCAAAATACTTTAAGAAGCGATCTGGATTGTTATGTTGCCCATACATAACAGCGCAGATAATGTTCTTTTTCTTAGAAAAGCATATTTCAATCCACAATGCTTGGAATTCATTGTTTGCAGTTTTTTCTATGACACGATAGTTATATTGTTCATCTATGAAAAGGCCTACGCCTCCAAATGATAGAGGTGTCGGTGCATATTCAAAGTTGTATCCTGGAATGTGAAAAGCAGAAGTTTCCTCATTTGCATTGGTAATTTTAGTCTCCGAAATTCCAATTAAATCAAAATGAAAGTCAATTTCTTGTAGAACATGTACTTGTAAATTTTCAAGATTACTATTTAAGCTAACAACATTATTGTGAAAAATAGAGAAACAATTGTTTAACCATTTAGATTTTGTCTGACAAAATCCGTAGGGCGAAAAGTATCTACTTTGAATTTGGTTATTTAAAAGATTTTTAAATGGGCTAAGATCCGAGTCCAGCTTAGTATTGATCGTGTTGATATCAAATAAATTAACGTCATAGAGACTAGGCAGATTTTCCAGCTCATGTTTGGTTGGCTGATGCTTGTCCACTAAACTATCGTTAAATTTCCCGTAAAACAATACAAGACTTCCTCTATAATCATAGAAAGGCAGCTCTTTTAGAAGTTCTTTTCGATTGGCAATTTCAAGTTTGCTAACATTGTTTACCTTGTTTTTCCTTTTAGGTGCCATTTCAATTACTCAGATATACGAAATGTAAAGAATAGCGTTAGACTCAGCTGAATTACTCCTGTGTGGAGCTTAAACGTAGTGTTTCTAAATCCTCCAAGTGGCGTAGTTTGTATACTCGCGACTGGTCTGATTTTCGAAGGAGGATCATAGAATCCTTGGCCCAGCAATATTTGAAGTCATGCGATTGCTGAAAAGACTTCGCGGCATGCAGCAGGTCTTGAAGCCTAGGAGTCAAATGAGTATAAATCCCTATTCTAAACTCACTATCTTCCGGGAGGCCAAATATCTCGGGTTGTAAGCGTCCAGTTTCCTCTCGTTTAGCCATTACCGCCTCTTTCGCAATGCGTCGTGTAAACTTACATATGATGGGTTGAGACGACCCCGTAGCACCACCTCGGCTATTTTGCCTTCTTGTAGGGACTCGATGTGCTGTATCAATATCGAATTCCTTTACACTTGCTCCAATACCTGAAAAGATATCCAGACATTTTTTGACTGTGTCGCTCGCCTTCTCGTTTACTTCTGACTGAGGAACGCCAACTATTTTGAGATTATACTGAAAGCTATAGAGCTGCAACTCGTCGACCGCTTTAGAGATTTGAGACACTCTATCAGCTAGTTCGTAGAGGCGAAGTTCTATAGCAGTTAAACTTTTCCTCGGCTCGGTCATTAGTCTCCTTCAATTCGTCGTATCCGTCACTGAGCCATTGCACATCAGTCGCGGGATCACTCACCGTTTCTGGGCACCGAGTCATTTTTTCGTTCCCAGAAACTGTGAGTGATACAAGACTCGAATTTTCTTGCCGTACTTCAACACTCGACGAGGACTACTCGATTTTCACTGCATGAATCGACGAGGATTACTCTATGAAACACGGTGACTCGCCGAGGATCACTCGACGAGGGTTACTCGCCGAGGATGACTCACCCTCGTTGAGTCATTCCCTAGTCGAGTCACCCTCGTTGAGTCATTCCCTCGTCGAGTCATCCTCGTTGAGTCACCCTCGTTGAGTCATCCTCGTTGAGTCATCCTCGGCGAGTCACCCTCGTCGAGTCATCCTCGGCGAGTCACCGTGTTTCATAGAGTAATCCTCGTCGAGTCATGCATTGAAAATCGAGTAGTCCTCGTCGAGTGTTGAAGTACGGCAAGAAAATTCGAGTCTTGGGATCACTCACAGTTTCTGGGAACGAAAAAATGACTCGGTGCCCAGAAAAGGTGAGTGATCCCAGTCGCGTTGGGTGGTTCGGCATCGAAGGACTTGGCGACGCCATGTTGTTTCGGTTCTCGTGTCTTTAGACTTTTTTTCATGGTTTGGACCTCTTTACAGATTTCTTGTAGTTGTTTAGAAAGATGATCGTTTTCTCTTCTTAGAACTTCAACATTATCTCCCATAATATGCTGTAAGCTAAAGCAGTTTGGACCAACAAAAGTGTCTTTCCGCAACGGAGCAGTTAGACACACAACCGCACGCGGCTTCCACTTCCGCTTCCACTTGCTGTGTCTAAACTCTTTAATCTTGCCGTGTACTGGCCCTCAAAAGTGTGACCGGTCGGTACGATTGCCAGCAAAATTTGCTCGACGATAGAATTCATGGCAACACTGGACATTTCATTCCCAAAAAGTACTCAAGTCTAGTTTTCTATGACAATAGAAACCTTAAAATCTCCAAATCCAAGAAATCGGAACAGTATTTCTGTAATAGAATCGATATTTTTATCTGTCTCTTCGATAAACACTTGGCTCGCCATTTTGAAAGTCACTGACGCGAGACGTGACGTCATACTGGGAGGCGAACTGTACCACAGATTTTCTTGGAGACACCTTCCTCCCCCACTGGTGGTGATGTTTCTAGACTCAATCCTTGTTAATCTTCCACAATTCGCAAAATTGGGTTAAAAAAAAGTCTAAACAGGTGCTTTTGGTATTTTTCTTTACATCTTTCTGGATATTTTGTTCTGGTATCGAGCCTTTTTGTTTCTGTGAGTGTTTGTTTCATTGCAGTACTTTCGATGGCGGCGCCATCGAAACGTACGGTTGGAAGACCCTATTAACCGGGGTCGCCGAAGTACATTCGTCTCCGTGGATCGGTTTTTTTTAATCTCTGGAGAGATGGGAAAGAAGCACTTGGCTGCAATACTACAGAAAGCGTGTTTGCCGAGTTACTTCTACATCGAATGTTGATGTTCAATTGTAAACAAAGGTCCAGTTGAAATCAGTTGAAAGCAATACAAGCGAGTCAATCTAACAGGGGCAATGCTTTATTTAATTTAACCTATGAAGCGAGTGATATCCTTAACGTAAACTGTCGTCTGGCGTATCGCTCTAAAGTAGCGAGAACTATTATTAGCAAACCAGTCCTTAGCCAAACCTAAAGAAACTGTAACACAGCGAGTACAGCGACAAGTCCGAGACAAGACTGTAAGCAGTGCTGATTCGACGCTTTGCAAACACAACTTCTCGCTTATTCTTTCGAGAACACATACCTAAGCCTCCTAAGAATTAACACGCAATAATAGATTAAGGAGTCAAAACATTTCACGATCGAATCAGGCTTCAGGAAAATTCCACCTGGTGCTTAGACATTTCGTAATTTTATGACCTTCATTGTGTTCATCGGACTCGACAAAGCATCCGTACGCATTCACTACCAGTTTAAATTTTGAACTGCTTTCTCCGGTGACATTTAACGAAGTCGGCGATATATCTTCCTCCATTTGGAAAAGAATTAAAGTCTTACTGGCCTTTTTGATACCGTCTCTGTTAAGCTTCGGTAAAGCTTGAAAAAAGCTAAACTCCCTCGCAGTCGTTTTTAGTATCGTCACGCAACGCTCCTCAAAAGTGGAAGCCAATCAAAACACTGCGTTTGACAAAATAATCGTTTCAAAACAAAAACACAAGCGCGCAAAGCCGTTTGGGTGAACATGGGCCTTTAAATACGATCCAAAAGGGTTTGCTTGATCTTGGTATTAGCGCAGGTGCTTGTTCGTGTACGTTCAGACTTCTAAGGACGTTAGAAACTAACAAATAAACGGTTTAAATGAAATATGAAGAGAAATAGTTAGAAGAACTGAAAACTCCGGAACCTTAAGGAGCGTGGTGACAACCGATAGTCAAAAGTGTTTTTATGTCATACCTTAATAAATCTCTGGCCACTTACGCTTGCGAAAGACAATGCAATAGGTGTCATTCAAGTGCTCCCGGCAATCGATATGGAAAATGTGTCTCTAAATTATAGCAAGGAATTGGTCCCATCAACAGTTGCGCAAGAGGTTTACCATTTAATTTCAACTTAGAGTAATGACTGTAAGTTATTTCAGTCTCAAAGTTTCAGATACGTCCATACAGTTAATTATTAAATAATCTTACGTCGGCTCATTTATTTCACTGAGTTGGTCCAAAAGAACTCAGCTGGAGGTAAAATTCTCTGCCGCTCCTTTTTCAATCACAGAAAGTACGTTGGTCTTTTGAAAGTTGTCATTGTGTCTGCTAAATGCAATTTAGAATACACTGCACCCAGTGACTGCATTCATTTATTTTAGCTCTAACGAAAAAAAGGGCTTAATTTGCGCTACAATATTTACTTGGAACTAAGTACTGATATGTTGCATAAATCACCTCCCTCCTGGGAAGTTTTTTCTATTATATTAGTTTTAAGGTGCTTCGATACAGTTTTTGGGAGGCCATATCGATGTTTTTCAATCACCGTAAAAGTGACTTTATCCTTGTCCGATCGCTACAAGCTTTTCACCAATGATTGACTATGAATTGAAGTTTGTCAAAATGTAGTTTTTAGTAAAATCGATGTCACTATGACAACAATAAACAAATCCGAATTTTGCACGATCTAGACCTACTACTGAAAATCCGACACCAGGCACTTTAAGTGTGGTGCTTAGCAAATAACCTCCGGGAGAAGTAAAAAATTCTGTGTTTGTATATTCAAATAAACCGCGGAAAATATATTCCAAACCTTATACTTCAAAAGCGGTGATTAAATGTTTAATAAAAAAGTTCTTAATAACTCACATTAATCTTAAGAGCGAATGCACAGAAAAATCGAGCAAAATCGGCAAATCGTGGCCACAGCTCAAAACCTAACCAGCCCTCATTTTCAGTCTGTAATAAGGTTTTAATGCGTTTATAACACTGCTGAGGTTTAAATTTCAAAATGCGGCCGAGTTTGGGAATTATTTGAGATTTACGATTTCAACGGTATGCGGGCCTAAAATTAGCCGCCGAACACGGAAAAATAGCCCAGTGACAGAAATGAGCTGACTTTCATAAAAGAGCGAATATATTGGCAATCTTCCACTTAAATCTCATAACACAGATATCTAACAATTTCTAAACGGCACATTTTTTAGATTTAGAGCATAAAATATCGACGAACGAGCACAATTTTGAAACGTAATTTGCATAATGCTTATAAATACAACAATTTACCTCTAAAACTAAAATCGAATTTTCTATATGGGGGAATTCTCCAAATCACCCCAAATCCCGGTTACTACCCAATGAGATATAGTACTTCAACATTATCTGAAAGTTAGTCTGATGTTCTTGCGAACGCTTGTAAAATTAGATTGATTATTTTGAGGTTATTTTGCCCCAAAGAACCGCTAATTGACCCCAGCGTCAATTGACACGTGCACGTCACCTTAGTTTTCTGCGTCGATTTAAGCTCGTTAAAAGGGAGAAACTATTAAGATTCTTTTTATATGTACCTGTTTTAATGAAATGCATGCAATCTTCAAAGGAGAGGCCGTTCAATGGGTAATTTCTGTTCTTGAGATCTTGTAGATTGTAGCATGGCGTATGCGAGCAGACCTGAGTCTACGTCTGTTTTCCCGTGACTGCGAAATCAGAATAACATCAAAAAATAATTCTCGCTCGAACCTTCGTAAATGAATCAGCTTTGCAGTGCCTTACCTGAGATAAAAAGTGAGCCGAATAGGAAAACATTCTAGCGCAATTTGGATCCTTTGTGGAACGCAGTGTTTTGCTGAGCGAAAGGTGAGTAAACAAACCTAGGAAGGTCCGTTACCTTTGATTGCGTGACCAGCCAGTAAACGATAGTCTCCAGCGAAAAATAGGATCCGCAAAAATCCTGCTGATGTATATTTAACAGTTTGTTACACCTGGTTTGTCTAAAACTTTAAGCAATGCATATCTGTCCAAGAGTATAAGAATGTTTCGAAAGATCCACCCCTAAATAACTGTGGGCTACTCCTTTTTCCCCATCACCGATGTGCACGTCCTTCCCACTGTCTTTTGCATGAGGCTTGTATGGCTTTAAACTATTATCGACACATAAAACTGGTCGTTTAAGGTCTGGTTTAAGAACTTGACTGACTTAAAAAAACCGTCGCGAACATGCGCTATATATTATCGCTGGACTTTGCAAGCTTTAAGCCCAAAATGATGGTGCAATCTCGAGAAATTTGCCCGGGTCTAAGACAGGGAACGGGTACTAAGAAAGGACGGTCTCATTAGCAACTCCTGGACAATCTGGGCATGCTTGCCTTCTGTTGCAGGGACAACCGTTAAGGCCAGGTACGCCGCCCCCACCCGCGAGGATTGCATGGCATCCACCATTTGACTCGCTTTTTCCACATCATGACCTTCAATTATCATGAATTCTAATGCGAGCTTTGATCGTTGCCACCTTCCCAGAAGTCTAATCGTCGCACTGTTAGACCATGAGAATCTCTATTATTCCATAAATGCACCATTGACTTTTCCTTGTTCAGCTTCCGGTAAACCGATACCCCGAATGAAAAATAGCTTTACAACGACTCTATCCAGGCCAGAACTCCTGATATCAACAAATATAACCCACCCCCCTAAAGAGAGCAAACTTTCCCCGAACTATTCACTTGACCCACCCCATCCCTTCGTTAAGAATAACTACGAACTCAGTTCACTGGACAAAACGCCCTAGTGAATATACCAAAACTATAGCCGTTCATCCTACAAGCAATCTCAGTTTCAGCAGGCGTGGCCACGTTTCCAGTTGCTGTAAGATTAATTTGACACCGCAACAGACACTGTAAATTAAATAGCAGCCACGACGCCCTTCGTTGAAACCGTCAGGGTAAGACATTTATAAAAGACTTAACAGGTGTGCGCGGCGGTTTCCCTTTCTTCCTTCCCTCCCATTCTAGCACTCCAATTCTGACCTTGATATTCTAGTAGTAATCAATCGTTCCTGAGCCGATAGGCACAAGAATAACGGATTCTTGCAAAATTTGCTGTGACATCCGTTTGCTCATCCCCCATTTCTCCCTTCGGCCGCTGATTAGGTTTGGTGATGTGCTTTGAAATAACTTTAGGAACGAAATATGATACGTGAGGGGCGTGTCCGGCCAAGGGCAAGTGACTGTAGTGGACTGTGGTGAAGACGTATACTGAGCTTGTCAGTGTTTCGTAGCCTGTACCACGTTGCGAAAATAGAACAAGCCAAAGAAAAATAAGACGCCTTTCTTTCCCCAGCCCCAGCAGGTTTTGCGTCATTACTTTTTACTGCACAACTGCTTTACTATCTTGGATTCTACCTTTTCGAGCCGGAGCGAACATGGACGCCCTAGGGGTTAAGTTTCCACTTCATTCTCGGCACCTGACTAAACGCAAGCGCTGACTTGTTGTGCGCCTATGCCGGCTTAGTTTGCACTGAAGTAGCAGTATATGACCACGACAGACTTGCTGCTATCCTTGGTTTGAAACCGCAATGGCAAGAACAATTTCTTGAAAAGAACAAAATGTTCCTCCTTATATAGCAGACATGATGCTTTCTCTTTTTAATGATTCACGGCTAAACAGTACAATTTCATGTAGCTTTCATGCAAAATTAAATACTTAGTTGTCTGCAGAATTGAATTTAACAACAAATTATAGAAATTTAACTATTAATAAAAATTTGGATCTGTAAGAATTGAACGGAAAAAACTTTTGGGGTAAAAAAGTCAAAACGTTTACTGTGAAATCACTTAATGGACATACAATAGCAGAGATATCACGCCTGCAATTTTCTGCGCAATGCACCTTATGATAAGTCTGACTAATCCATTGGTAGTCCATGCCTTAAAACCGCCTTGAACCTTAAAATTTAATTCATTTGCCTTTCATGCGTAGTGCAAATATATCTTCTGAACACTCCGGGGTTGGGGGTAAAATCAGAAGAACAGAACATTCAGTTACTGTACCATTTTTAAAAGTGGGACAGTATGTTTGCTAACCATCTTAGTTAACCACTTTTAAAATAGGACAAAAGGACAGCTGGTCATACAGGGAAATAAATTTACTGTATCCCGAAAGCTTTGGTTTCCCGTGCACTTATTTTTCGTTGGAGACAATCGTAATTGCCTGGTCACACAATCGGAGGTGAGTAACTAAGGGGGTGTTTACATGAGAAAACTCGCACCGGCGCGAGTTTCATACCGACATGACTTTTTGATTTCGTATCGCATTTACATGATGACTGGGTTATTTCACATATGATCTCGTTATTTGAAGGTACACTTCATGTTGATAAAATGCACGTATGATTCAAAATCGCGAACATTAGACCGATTTCACACCGAAACGGGTGGTCGTTTCGTGTTTACATGATACCGTTGCGAGATTTCGTACTGGAGTGAAATTCTCGCCCCGGCGCGACAACCGGAGTGGACTCACGCCGGGGCGACTCGCGCCGGCATGACTTTTTGTGGTGGTATCATGTAAACAAATGTACAGCCATGAGAGGGAACCGGAGTGAACTCGTCGCGGCGCGAAAGTCGCCCCGGTGTCATGTAAACACCCCCTAAGGTGACGTGCACGTGTCAATTGACGCTGGGGTCAATTAGCGGTTCTTTGGGACAAAATAACCTCAAAATAATCAATCTATTTTACAAGCGTTCGCAAGAACACCAGACTAACTTTCAGATAATGTTGAAGTACTATATCTCATTGGGTAGTAACCGGGATTTGGGGTGATTTGGAGAATTCCCCTATATAGAAAATTCGACTTTAGTTTTAGAGGTAAATTGTTGTATTTATAAGCATTATGCAAATTACGTTTCAAAATTGTGCTCGTTCGTCGATATTTTATTCTCTAAATCTAAAAAATGTGCCGTTCAGAAATTTTTAGATAACTGTTTTGTGAAATTTAAGTGGAAGATTGCCAATATATTCGCTCGTTTACGAAAGTCAGCTCATTTCTGTCACTGGGCTATATTCCCGTGTTCGGCGGCTAATTTTAGGCCCGCATACCGTTGAAATCGAAAATCTCAAATAATTCCTAAACTCGGCCGCATTTTGAAGTTTAAACCTCAGCAGTGTTATAAACTCATCAAAACCTTATTACAGACTGAAAATGAGGGTTGGTTAGGTTTTGAGCTGTGGCCACGGTTTGCTCGATTTTTCTGTGCATTCCCTCTTAAGTAGCGCCAGAAGGCTGCTTAATATCATTTTTTCGGATGCTAGGAAATTTTGGTGTCTTTTCATTCTTGCGATCCTGAAAACTAACCTGTTTTCTCACCACCTGTCTAAGTGCAACTTTGTTCTAAATTTTGACTTTTGGCGCTTTTCTGTGTTCGGATCGACAGAATTCAGTCTTTTTAAATCTCATCACATAATCTTCATGATGTATATAACAATGTCTGAAACTTTCACTGCAACACCCCGAAATCTTAAGAGAAACCTAGCCTACAAACCGGCCAAAAGTCCGCGTTACGACATTCACTGTTTTGACGTTATGTTAATTTTTCCAAATTGATGCCCATCATACATATCTGCATCTAAGGTTTGACTAAAAATATATTTGCGTTTTCTTTAATTTTTTACTTCTATTTGCTAAACATCACACTTTAAGTTCTCGGTGTCGGATTTTCAGTAATAGGTCTAAATCGCGCAAAATTCGGATTTTATCGAATTTAAAGTTTTTTTGTTTATTGCTGTCGTAGTGATATCGATTTTACTAATATATAGATTTAGCCAGGGCTAAAAGCGAAGCTCCATTAATAAATTTATAATTTAAAACAAACAATAAACTTGTAATCCACAAATCAGTTAAATTAAGGGCACATTCGTGTGACTTTTGAGGGACAGGCTAAGGCTGCATTCATTATATACG
This sequence comes from Porites divaricata, assembly GCA_038088405.1. Classification (NCBI taxonomy): domain Eukaryota; kingdom Metazoa; phylum Cnidaria; class Anthozoa; order Scleractinia; family Poritidae; genus Porites; species Porites divaricata. The sequence goes on from JBBMOI010000021.1 coordinate 2,760,988, forward strand.
CTACAGGGGCGGGGGAGGATTTTTTTTTCAGCGGCTCGTTTTTTTTATATCCCCCCCCCCCCCCCCCCAAGGTCCATACAAATTTTCATAATCCCCCCCAAGCAATCAGCCAAAAAATGAATACCCCCCTCTTCCCTCACAGGAAATATCAAAATAAATATCTGTATAATAGTACACTATATATGTTTGAAAATTCAAGACACATGTTTAATAAGAACATCGAGAGAGCTTTGACTGTTTATGTCATACCTATGCCAGCCAGTCTAAGTAGCGCGAATTAGGTATAGATAGCCTGCCAGCTCGTGTACGAGTACTACCAGGCCTGGAGTATTGACAGGAACCTCCATTTCACTGTCACTCTCGTCAACAAAAGCAACAACCTCATCATCATCATCACTCTCACTATCACACTTATCCACGGATTCATCTCCGCTGTTGCCATCCTCTTTACCCTCGTTTTCCAGCCGTTCAGAATCATTCCTCTCAAGTGCGACACGTGCACTGGAGGATGACGATGCGGAGGATGTTGATGATGATGACAATAATGATGATGACAATGATGATGATGACAATAATGGTGAAAATGACAATGTTCTACATTTTATGGTCATATCTTTTTCTTTTTTAACCTTAATGGCTTAATTATTTGTTGTCTTGACAAGTGGCAGATATAGCAGGGGGTGCACTGGGTGTATGTGGACCTCTTTCAAACTGGTGCAGAAAATTCATTGCTGGTTTTCAGCGCGGTCACTCCATTCAAAATATATGAAAATAAAAATCAAAACCATTCAATAGCTGGAAAATGAAAGGAGGTACATAGGGAAAGACCCTCGCCAGGTCAGAGGAATATTTCGTATACGAGATATCCGAAGAAATGTTTTACCCAAATTTATAGAGATTTGTATGGAGACACCATGCTGGTGCTCACCTGGATGAGTTCCAACATGGCGGACGGAAACCATTAGAAACATCTGTTACCGAGTTTTGCTACAAAAGCGTGAATTTATTCTTCGAGAAACTCATAAACATTAAAATTATAATACTTTTTCCAGTACATGAACTGTTTAGATGGCAAAATTTCCTGAAATAAGTCATTTTTTTAACCTACATGACAGCTCTCTTGGCCGTCATGTAAATGCCGCGTCACACAAAAGCTTACAGAAATTCAAGCGTACTCTATCACAAATCCAAGAACCCTTTTGAAGCGAAAATTTGTTTCACAGTTAGTTTTCAGCTGCTCTAATGCATCGTGAGAGTAAAATCTCGTTAAGAGGGATAGTTTTTTAGTTTCAATTTTAGCGACGTCATGTTAAAAGTGCACATTTGTTGTTCAATTTCATAAAACTGTGCACTGTCGAATTACATTGTTTTCTTTTGCATTCATTGATTCAATAAAGTTGCACTGCTTAGACTGAGGTTGCATTAAATGTTTCCATTTTAGATGTTTTACTTTCTATACTGTATCGAAAAATTACATCTACAGGCCAGGCACACTGCTTGAATAATAGAGGTA